>JBCNYH010000022.1:22440815-22452014 GCA_039654325.1 Tandanus tandanus | reverse complement strand
TAATAATTAGAGAACGAGTATTATTAGTAGTAATAATTAGAGAACGAGTATTATTAATGGTAATAATTAGAGAACGAGTATTATTAATGGTAATAATTAGAGAACGAGTATTATTAGTAGAAATAGTGGCAGTTGTAGTAAGAGTATAATTATTTTCATCAGTAGCACTTCTAGGAGTATTGTTATTAGAGTAGGAGTATTATTATTATTATTATTATTAGCAGTAGTGGGAGCAGTTGTAGTAGGAGTATAGGTATTAGAGTAGAAGTATTAGTAGTAGTACTGTTACTTGAAGTAGTAGTGTTTTTATTCGTAGTAGCAGCAGTTGTAGTAGGAGTATTGTATTGTGTAATTGGAGTTTTAGGAGTATTAGTAGTAATAGTAGCAGTTGTGGTAATAGTATAGGAGTATTGTTATTAGTAATTGTTATTAGAGTAGGAGTATTATTATTAGCAGTAGTAGGAGCAGTTGTAGTAGAAGTATAGGTATTAGTAGTATTTAGAGTATTGTATTGCTGGAGTATTGTATTGTGTAATTGGAGTTTTAGGAGTATTAGTAGTAATAGTGGACCCAGTGTGCCCTGGCGGAGGTGTGGCATGCAAACATGACAAGCAGGAAGAATACCACCTGTATACCACACTTATTGGTGTTAGTAATTATTGATCTTATTAATTTGTATTAGTAAATATTAGAATTAGTAAGTATTAGTAATTAAATGTTGTAGTAGGATTATGATTATTATTGGTAGTAGTAGTTGCATTATTAGTACTACCTCTGGGGACATTTTATCTTTCACTTTAACACTTTCTCGCACAAGTACATTGTTCACAATGATATATTTGTTTGTTTAGTGATAGGCTCCGTCTTCTCCTCAATACATTTTGAATAGATTGTAGAGGGTTTCTTTTGCCCATTGTGCTTCTTTACTTTAGTTCAGTTCTATTGTATTTGTCAATAAGTTAACTATCCATCCATCCATCCAGCTATCTGACTATCTATCTAAAGACCTTACTAAGCTCTAGCCTTCTTAGGGCAAACTCAAACTTATATTTGATAATAAATTTGATAATACCTCTTATCCCGGTGCCTATTTCAGCCGACTCTGGGCGAGGGCAGAGTACACCCTGGACAGCTCGCCGGGCCATTGCAGGGCATTATTATTATTATTATTATTATTATTATTATTATTATTATTAAAATAATAATAATGATCATCGTCATCATCGTTATCATCATTTGCTTACAACAGGCATCAAACAAGTCACTATGTAAGTTGTTCTTATAGAAATGATAATGTATTAGTATGAGTGCATTAATATAGTATAAACCTGGGATTTGCCTTGCAGGTGGAATTAATATCAGAGATCCTGCTATAGACAATAAGTCAACACCAAGACTCAGTTCTTACAGATTACCTCAGTATAACAGGGATAAAAGGACTTTCAAAATTATTATTATTAATCATTATTATTATTATTATTATTATTATTAAATTACTATTAAAATTATCAATAATTTTATTATACCTTTGTTTACTTATTGCTAAGTTTGCACAATTGTTGGTGGCTGCTGTGTTTGTACAGTCAAGCATCTGACAGCTAAATTCTTGAACCTTGAAAAACAGCTTGCTGTTGTAGGAAATAATCGACTTTAGGTTGGTAACAGTAACTGTGCAATGCCTCAGAATGTATCACACCACCTTATCATTGATTATCTTCCTATAACTGCACACGGCAAGTGTTGTATTTTATTACTCCATATGAAATACGGTACAGGATGAATCAGATGTTCTACCCTGAACTGTTCATCTCATCAGACCCAGTAAAAGAAAAGAACTATAATACTCTTTATTATCACATAGCAAAGGAAAAAAAATCACTGCGGATATTAGATAGAAAATCAAGCGGAAGGAAGAAATTCCTTCGCGAGGTGGCAGGGCTCTCCCTCAACGATAGAGTGAGAAGTTCGGCCATCCAGAAGGAGCTCGGAGTACAACCGCTGCTCCTTCGCGTTGAGAGGAGCCAGTTGGGGTGGCTCGGGCATCTGATTAGAATGCCTCACGAACGCCTCCCTGGTGTGGTGGTTTGGGCATGTCCAACCAGGAAGAGACCTTGGGGTCGACCCAGAACACGCTGGAGGGACTATGTCTCTTGGCTGGTCTGGGAACGCCTTGGCGTCCCCCCGGAAGAGCTGGAGGAAGTCACTGGGGAGAGGGACGTCTGGACCTCACTGCTTAGGCTTCTGCCCCCGCGACCCGACCCCGGAACAAGGAGATGAAGATGAAGATATTTCTGAGCAGTTTGGTTTGTGATGTGTTACAAACTGTTAAGTCACCTCTCAGAATGGTAATTATAACTTCATAGAGAAAGAAAGAACAAACCAATCACACAACACTCCCACACTCCTTCCCCCGCAACTGGATGTACACATGCTATGCGTGCAATCATGCAATCTGATTTGTTGATGTGCAGGCAATAAACCACCTATGAACTGGTGCATATCAATCTGCAAGTTAGCCTTTAGATAGCTGCACTGTGCACGATGATCTGTAGCAGTTTCCACAGGAAGGGAAACAAGCCAAAAGCAACCTGTCATGATTGCATATGGAGACAGGGTGCATACACGATATGAGGAGTTTATTGTTGATTGGCAACCCAAGAGGAAAA
The DNA here is from genome assembly GCA_039654325.1 of Tandanus tandanus. Lineage (NCBI taxonomy): Eukaryota > Metazoa > Chordata > Actinopteri > Siluriformes > Plotosidae > Tandanus > Tandanus tandanus. The sequence continues at coordinate 22,449,348 of JBCNYH010000022.1, read as the reverse complement.
GAAACCGAAACTTAAACAAGAAAGCAAAGCATGTAGCCAGCAAACAAGAACAAACTAAACAAAATGAGCATGAGGTAAAGAAAACACCAAGAACTTGGAATATACATATAGGTATAAAGAGAGAGCTTAAATCCATTTCCTGCAACTGCGAATGCCGCCCACACTGGGACATGCAATTCATTGGCGAATCAGAAGTGGCGGTGTGACACTGCCAAAGTTATTACAGAGATGGATAAAGATTCCTTGTTCAGAAGCGGGAAAGTAACAGCACCGGAAGTGAATTAAATAAGGCGGCCATTTAAAAAAAAAAAAAAACACCAAATGTATATGAGCAATCGTGTACTCTGATAGGCTCTTTCACTATTAGGATATCAGTTTATATACCATGAGTACAGAAAAACAAAATGGCAGAGCGATTTGCTGAACCAGCTGAAGAAGATGTAAATTCTTAACCTAAAAACAAAATTCTTGAAAATCCTAAAAAAAAAAAAAAAGCAGCAACATTTTGAATAAAAGTATTTGATGGTAAGACCTCAAGTATATTTTTTGAATTATTAAATTTTCCGACAAAGAATTTGTTGCTGTCAGTTTGATGGTTTGTTTTCTTTTTCGTTTGTGGAAATTATTGTATATAGTTTTATAAATTTAATGAAAGTAATTAAAAATGCTATATTTCTTACCATCCAGTGGATGTGTTTATAACAAAACAGTTATTCTACTCACTCTCGTCGTACGTGGCTGAGAGTGACTCGGCTTGTGCGGCTCGATTTTGTGTAATAATAACTGTTACAGATTGTTACTAAACTGTTTGATTCAAACGCTGGAATTTGATCTCTGCAAGAATGTTCTTTATTTATGTAGAAAGCAAAGAAGCACCATTAGTTCATGCAATGATTCCCTTTTAAACCCCACCCTCTTTTTTCTCTTTGCAGTGCTCATGAACATAATAGTTGCTAAATGGCCTCTTCAGTCTCTTTCAGAAAAAACAAAACATATAGTCATTTGAGGCCGGAGATACACGGCAAAATAAATAGATCCCACAGATCTAACCTGTCTCAATATTCTAGCTAGTTATTTGAGAGCTTTTTTATTCTTGAAATTTGAGAAGTGAGATTAACACACTGGGTTTCAGTTGACTTGATTTATATGTTACTCGTTTTGGAGTTTTCAAAGCCAAGTGGGTTCAGTGCAAAGGGGTTATTAAAATACCCTAATGACTACCAATTATAAAGATAATAACTGTTGTAATAGTGAATTATGGAACCCAATCAGATCACGCCATTCAGTTTGGTTGTAAATCCATTGTACTCTGATATTTAGACCAGATGCATTTTTTAAATTAATTCTTATTATTTTTTTACTTAGATATGGTTATGAATATGAGTATCTATTCAGCATGAATATGTGGACCTATATATACACACACACACCAAAATATCGAGTTTTCCAACTTGCTAACAAAACCCCCTTTCACCTACATTGCACAACAGGTATACAACAGGTCCAGGACAAAAATTGGGCAAATTTCTAGGACAGTGTGTCATTTAAAAAAAACCTCATATGTTGTGCAAATGAAAATGCCCTTGTAGACCCTTGCCGTGGAGTTTTGAACATGTTGAGAATTGTTTCAGTCTCGTAGGTAATTTTTATTGTCAGGTCCATTTCCTAGGTCTGTAGTGTGGAGCCCTATGATGTCCCATGGCTGTGTTACAATAGACATACACATTTCATATGCTTTTTGAGATGCATTCGGACTCATACGGATTTCTTACAGTAGTTCTATAATTGCTTTAAGTTAAGCCCATGGAACTTCCTTACATCCCCACCTGTATTGTACAACATTTTTACAACAGTGTTAGCTTGAGCTGTACGGTTGTATGTCAACCAAGTATCACAGGAATATTGTACAAGGATTTTTTTTTTGTCTAGTAACAATCACGTTACTTCCGTCTGAACACCGTATAATTTGATTTACAGACAAACTAATTGGTTGTTCCAAATTGCCCCCAAGTGTAAGCATGACTGTGAAAGTTTGTGTGTGTTGGTGAGTTGTTCAAGGTGTACCCCGCCTTCACCCTGGGATAGGCATCAGCCTCCTCGCGTCAGTAGTAGGGTAAAGTGGCTCGGCGAATGAATAATAGAATTCTGAACACAATAAAGCCCTAGACCTTGAGTAAGGGATGAAACCCAAAATGGCATGCTATTTGAGGAAAATAATCAACAATGTCACAGTTGCCTCCCTGAAGTGTTTTATTTCTCTTACACCACGGAACTTTTTACTTTTTTACCTTTTACATTTATAGCATTTTGCAGACATTTTACAGAAGTGCTTTAAAGTTACTATCAGTGAATTCATTCTGATACTGGTTCACTAGGACGCAGGCTAAGTTTACCATCAGTCAAAACTCAGTGAATTTGGAGTCGTTTTGAGTTATTTTGTGTTTTAGTTATTGAAAAAATTGTGTCATCATGAGTTCGAATCCAGATTGATGCCACAGCCATCTACAAGCGGGAGTCCATGGGAGCTTATTGGCCAAGCTCTCACAGAAGGGAGGAAGGGATGGCATACATTGGAGGGAGGGATGGCATAGCAATCAACAGCCGGTCGTGAATATCTGTGAGCTAATAGAAGGGGGATAATAGCGCTTACTCTCCAAATTTTCTCTCCAAATGAGGCAGCCTCCGAATGTGCATGTTCGTGAAGGTGCGGTGGTAGCATCACCTGTCATGGCGGATACACATGCTTGTTTACACCCCTCCCTGGTTGGTGGAGACTTTCAATTTAATTGTTATAAAGTGCTGACACTGGAGATTCTTTCGATAAATGGAAAATATGCATAGCCTTCCAGAAAAAGGCACCATCACCATTCACATGGTGCGTTTGTAATACATAGTATAAGCCATTGTATACCTATATGATGTAATTATGATAGCAAAAATGAACAATTAGAATGAGCGTATTAATATAAAATTTGGCCTTTGTCTTTCAGGTGAAAGTACAGTCTGACTAGCGCTCTGGGTACACATGGTTAATCTTCTGAATCAAGAACTGAGTTTTTTATGTGAGGGAAGGAAAATGAGTCTGAAATACTGTTTACTGTAAAATCAGATAACATTCACTTGTGTTCTCTTGTTAGTTTGTGACCTGTTTTGCATGCCACTTATCAGTCAGGACTTGCTTATTTAGCATTTTCCTGCCACGCAGTCAGTATATGGGACATCGGTTGAGCAAAACCAGACCGAGAGGCTCTGGACTGCTGAGGCGATCATGACAGCTGTTGTGTGGATCTCTACACTTATTGAGTCCTTTCTGAGTGCCGACTTGTCAGCACACACAGCGGAAAATAGGGGATGTATTAGTAGTTTTGTGTCTGTAGTGAAAAACACTTGGGTTTTAAAGCTGCAGGCGGTGCAGCAACCAATGCAGAAGCATTACGTCATTGTCCTGATACAGGCTTGACAGAAAAGAGTGTGTGTGTTTGTAACACTCAGACAGAAACACCATCCGCTCTCATTCTGAAATAAATCTGGACCAGTGAGTGCACAGTACAATGACTGTGTTTCAGAATAGCAAATAGAACTTGCACTGATCAGCATTTCTGTTTGCGTCTTTAACCTGAAGGTATTTTTCGTGTCTTGTTCGGCTTGGTGCTTCTTTTGATTGCACAAAAAAGGTGGATTAATTATTTGGTAGAATGTGCATTGATGAAATATTATCAGCAGTTAATTCATTAGGAATTTAATTCAAATAGTAAAAGATGAACAGGAGTCACTCACTCATTTGCTGAACTGCCTAATCCTACTACTAGGGTTGCAGTGATTCGACACTGGGCGAAGACTAGGTACACCCTAACCAGTTAGCCAGACCATTGCAGGGTCAACACACACACACGGCCATTCACATTCACATCCACACCTAGGGGCAATTTGGAAAGGTCAACTAGCCTAATGTGCATGTCTTTGGACTGAAGGAAACCCACATAACTCCGCACGGGGAGAACATGCAAACTTCACACAGAAACTTAAATCCAGGACCTTCCCACTCTGAGGTGGACATGCTGCCCTGGAGTTGCTTGTTCTTTATTTATTTATTATTATTTATTTTAACATAGTCAGTAATGGAAATCATTGTTCTGATCTCTGGAAGCATGTAAAATTTTCTTGTTTTTAATTGTATTAACCTCAAGAAACAGAAAAGCATGAGGGGAAAAAGAGAAAAAGTTTAGAGCTGTTTTAACATAAGTGATAGCAGGAACTTGTTTCATTGGAAGTTTCGTAACTACAAAGCATGATCTGTCACTCATAAGTACAACCCCAATTCCATGTGTAAAATCAATAAAATCAGAATGCAATGATCTGCAAATATCATAAATCCATATTTTATGCAGGAGTCAGTGAAGTTGGAACAAAGCTTTCATCGCGGACTGAGCAAAAAAATAAACACAAACTAAACAAAAGCATACGAAGCGCCACTCAGGCTTGCACTAAACAAGTTCAAGTTCAAGAGTTCAAGAAGCTTTATTGTCATTTCAACCACATATAGCTGATGCAGTACATAGTGAAATGAAACAACGTTTCTCCAGGACCTGGTGCTACATAAACATACAACATAAAGATCAAATTCAGGGGAAAAAACAACACAGAGCTGGGGCCAAGGTTTTTGTCCTAGCCACATAAAGTGCAAAGTATGTGACTAGGTGCAAACAGTGCAAAGACAATACAGTGCAAAAACAGTACAGTAAGAAAAAGACAACACAAGAATAAGACACTTAGCGCCGAAAGAAAGAAAAAGATAGAATATAGGCATAGATATAAATATAAACATAGCAGCATAATAAAATAATAACAAGGTTGAGGTAGTGCAATAAATAGTGAACAATGTAATGTGTCCACACAGGTGAAAGAGAGTGTGTGTCTGTGTGTGAGAGGCACAGAGAGTTTTGTACAATTCAGTTCAGCCGTGACTTGATGTGCCTCATGACGAGCCTCTCGAAGCATTTCATCACGATTGGTGTGAGTGCGACGGGACGGTAGTCATTGAGGCAGGAGACTGTAGACTTCTTAGGCACAGGGACGATGGTCGTTGTCTTGAGGCACGTTGGGATGATGGAGCTGCTCAGCCAGATGTTGAAGATGTCAGTGAAGACATCTGCTAGCTGCTCTGCACACTTCCTGAGCACTCTGCCAGGAATGTTGTCTGGTCCAGCAGAATTCCGTGGGTTGACTCTGCATAGAGCTCTCTTCACGTCAGCCGTGGTCAGACAGAGCACCTGGTCGTTAGGAGGAGGGATGGTCTTCCTCTCTGTCGTGTTGTTCTGTGCCTCAAACAGAGCGTAGAAGTCGTTCAGCGCGTGATTGTGATTGATTTGCTAGGGTCGCAGGGAGGTTGGAGCCTATCTCCGCCAACTCTGGTGGGTACCCTATGAACGGCTCGCTAGTCCATAGCAGGGTCAACACACACTCACACTCACATCTAGGGCCAATTTGAAAAAGCCATTTATCCTAACGTGCACGCCTTTGACTGTGGGAGGAAACCGGAGTACCTGGAGGAAACCTACGCAAGCATGGGGAGAACATTCAAACTTCATACAGAAATGCCCTCATTGAGCCCGGGACTCGAATCCAGGACCTTCTTGCTATGAGGCAGATTTTGTTGCAAACTTTGTTTTTGTGAGCCTTTAAAAAACTCAGTGGGCGGGTTTGTGGTCTCTGGTTGGTTAAAAAAAATATTCCAAATGCCACAGCTGCATATTATCATACTTTTGCTTTGATATTTTGTTGATTCATGTTGCTGATATTTTTGTATTACATCAATCAATAAAAGTGTAAAGCCTAACAACTGTACTGCACTGATAAACATACACAGCAAATATCTTTCTCTCCAATATCTTTCACTCCAGTTATAAACACTTTATGATAACAACATTGGGTATGCATTTATATTAGTTTTCTTACAGTTGTTCTATATTAGGTAAGCATATTATACATTCAGGGGCAGTACAGTGGTGTAGTGGGTAGCACTTTCTCTTCGCTGCAAGAAGGTCCTGGGTTTGAGTCTGGGGCACGGTGAGGGATTTGTGGAGTTTGCATGTACTCCTCATGTTTGCGCGGGTTTCCTCTGGGTACTCCAGTTTCCTCTCACAGTCCAAATATATGCACATTAGGTTAATTGGTTGTTCGATATTGCCCCTAGGTGTGAGTGTGATGGTTGAGTGTGTGTTAGCCTTGCGATGGACTGGCAAGTTGTTCAGGGTGTACCCTGCCTTTGCCCAGAGGATTAAGCCCTAATAGGATTAAGTGGTCCGGCAAATGAATGAATGAAAACATCTATAGTCTGCAATCAAGTATCAATTCTTGGTTTAAAAAAAAGTAATTGTATTATCATGAACTCATGTCAAATTTCCATGTCAAATACAATTTACTTTATTTTCAGCATGTAAAAGCTACATTTTAATATCCTTTTTTAATATTTATAGGTTTGTTGGGTTTTGCAAGACGAAGTGCTTACTGCTATTTCTTTTGTGCTGATGTGAAAAAAAAGCAACTTATGCAGCTCCCACATTGTAACCACAACAACTCTCTTACCAGTCCTAGCTAGTATCAGTGAATGCAAACCAGAAGACTTTAAAAAGTTAAAGTTTGACGCTTTTTCAGATCTCAAGACAATATGCCATTAATCACAGAGGTTTCAGTATCCCTGTGGCGGTCGTCAATTTCTGTGTACATGCCAGAGTTCCTGTTCCTGCTCCTGTTTTGTGCTGGAGATTGCTCACCAATTGATTGTTGACGATGCTGATGTCATTATTAACACGAACTAAGACTAAAAATACGTATATGAGAATATTAAAAAGGGTTTGTTGATTGACTGAAATATGAAGACAGGATACTGACTCACAACATACCCTGAAGCTATCCTGATCACCTTATACCAAATGAAAGAGATGACAGGAACAGGCTAAAACTTTTGCAGACTCTGATGTTTGGTGAAAACAAAAGTGACAAAAAAAAAAGGTTGGTGTAACAAAGACAGGTGATAAGGGGGTTGTTTGGTGGCAGAAAAGAATACAAAGAGAAACTGCCTGTGCGATTTGACTGCATGCAGCCAAAGGTAAACTGGAACATCTAACTGCTTAGCAGTGAACAATGCCAAAATTGCAGAGATTGCTACATTGGGGCTCCTGAGTGGCACATCATCCGTGCGGTTGGGAGTTCAGGGGAGCTAATAGGCTGAGTCGTCATGGTAGGGAGGGTATATATCCGTGTATATAAATGTATATATCCGGAATAAAATGTCCATTGATGTGATAACCTGATCATTCAGTACATTCAGGTCGTCTGCTGACTTCATTTTACTGCCACAATGTTGCTGAGCCTCGACCTGACCAACTGAAGCAACAATGCCATGGAGATTACAGACTGTAATCAAAGGCGGTCCAACAAAATATTGGAGTGTGCGACTTTTTTTGGCCAGGGAGTGTATATTCTAATTCACTTTTATCTTCATTCAGTGGAACACTATCCTTCACTATCCGCCTGGTATTACTTTATGCTTTTTTTATAAAGTTTACCTTTTTAAACTTTGGATACAGCACAGTGGCAAATGTTTTTTATTTTTATTTTTAAGGATTGTGATCAGCAGTTCCAACTGAATCACGTTATCATGATTGGTATTTTACCTGGAAACCTGCAACCCTATAATATTAATGTTAGAACAGTTTCACTCTGAGGCTTTTTCATGGTGTATATAATGTGCAATTAGGTCACTGGTTCTTTGGCAAAAGTTTCGTGGTGTTGCAGATTTGCTTGGCTAATAAAGAGGAGAATTGGGTAATGAGGTCAGTTGATGAGGCTTGGCAAGGAAAAGCTGTGTTTAACCCATTAAAATTTTGAGAATTTAGTACGCAACAAAAGCCAGTGGTGTTTGTTTGGTGTGATGTTGTGGGAATTACAATTGTTATCAGCCTCATCAGTTGATTTGATTCCGATGCTAGCCCTGTTGTTTGTATATGCTAACAAAAACTTGTGTTTTCTGTTAAATTTTGGAAAATGAACATTTTCATTTGGTATATAGTAATTTTAGGGCGTAGTGGTTAGCACATCCATCTCACAGCAAGAAGGTCCTGAGTTTACGTCCTGGACTCAGCGAGGGTGTTTCTGTGTGGAGTTGGCATGCTTCCCCTCGTGCTCGCATACGATTCCTCTAAATATTCAAGTTTCCTCCCACAGTCCAAACACATGCACATTAACAGGCAACATATTGCCTGTTACAAATTGTCCCTAGTTGAGTATATGAATGGTTGGGTGTGTTGGTCCTGTGATGGACTGGCGAGCTGTTCAGGATGTACCCTGCCTTTTCCCAGAGTCTGCTGAGATAGGATCCAGCCTCCCCGCAACCCTTGTAGGATTAAGCGGTTCAGAAAATAATTGAATCAATGAATGAATAAATGAGTGAATATATATATATTCATTCATTCATTCATTCATTCATTCATCATCTTCCGCTTCTTCCGGGGTCGGGTCGCGGGGGCAGCAG
>JBCNYH010000022.1:22426154-22437226 GCA_039654325.1 Tandanus tandanus | reverse complement strand
TCTCTCTCTCTCTCTCTCTCTCTCTCTCTCTCTCTCTCTCTCTCTCTCTCTCTCTCTCTCTCTCTCTCTCTCTTCATGTTGCACAATGCGCATAATGCTGTATTTTTGGATCACAAGACGCTGTGAGCTTAAACAAGTCTCTCTCTCTCTTCCGTTTTCCTCCAGTAGCTATGTTTAAATCAGTCTGAATGAAGTTATTCCGATTACAGATTCAAATGCAGCGGTTTATATTAGGGACGTAACGCAATATAACTGATTTATTCCAGAATGAATAGACAACAAATACAAATAGGAGAAATAATTTTTTTAGAAAGGGTGTTTGAAAGTTTCTAGAGGCATCAGGTTGTCTTGAGGTGTGCAATTATTGTAGGTTGCAACAAAAACATATGTGAGCCTGGATTTTACTTTAAATGTGTTGTGATTGAACTGTCTGAGACCATTTTCATGACTATGCAATATTCATTCATTCATTCATTCATCCATTCTTACTAACTGCCTGGTCAGGGTTATGGTTCAGATTAGTTGACTTTATTTTTTAGTTCTGGGATTTTGGGAAGTATTCTATAAGTCCAAAGGGTTGTGGACTACATACTAACTTAGTAAAGGCGGCCATCATTATCCAGCTGAAACAGCTATCATTGAACAGAGGTGGTGGCTTACGATACCAACTTTCAGCCACCTATGACATGCTTGTGGCCAAAGACTGACCCATCTATCCTCCAGGTCAGGGTTAGGGGCCAACTGAGTCAGACTCACTGACTGACCAATGCATTGACTGATGTACTGACTCATTGACACATTAACGGACTCAATGAGCAATGCGCTGAGTGACTCACTTATTGATACTCACTGACTGACTGAATAACTGATGGGCTGATATCTTGGTGTCCAATATATTGCCTGATTGACTGACTTTGAATGACTGACTCACTGCCACATTAACTGACTCACTGACCAAGCACATTGCTCACTGACACATAGAATAACTTATTGGCCAACTCACTGACTGACTGACCGAGAAACTGACCAATACATTTACCACTGACCGATTCGATGACCAACTCGATTACTTACTAACTCCCTGACTGACTCATTACCTAATGACTAAATCACTGACTAATACACTGACATACTAAATAACTCACTAACTTACACACTGACCATCTCTCTCTTTCTCTCACTCTCTCCCTCTTTCTCCCTCCCTCAAAATGAATTTGCTTGCACTCTCTGCACTCTGCTCACAGTTGTGTGTTAATTCCACTTCCTGGCGTAAACTCTGAAACTCGTGCTTTGGCTGAGTTTTTATGGCCAACTGAGGCTCACATTCAGCAGCAGGCTAGTGTGCTGACCTTATTTGTGTGTGTGTGTGTGTGTGTGTGTGTGTGTGTGTGTGTGTGTGTGTGTGTGTGTGTGTGATTGGAAAGCTTAAGCAGCTCTCACTCAGCGAAAGTAGAGTGCCCAGGGGAATCTGGTCTCTCTGTCTTAGGACGACTGAGCCTTCAGTACACTTCGACTGTTTATTTAGGAGCCGTTTCTCTTTTTATATAGACGAACAAGATGGAGTCAAAGTCAAGCTGCAACAACAACATGTGATATAGATTTGCATGATACTGCATCATCTTATCTCAACCGGGGACTAAAAACACTGGCATGAGATGCACTTATAACAAAAGCTAAAACTTGATCTCATGCGTCTGTCAAGTAGGATTAAAGTAAAGGCACCCAGGGAAAGAATCGTGGTTAAATATGGGAGATTAGGTGCTCCAAAAGATGAGTCAGATTAGTGGATTTAAGATTTAGCACGTGTAGCACATAAGAGGCTGTTTTTCACAGTTTAATCATCAATTTGTCTCTGAGAATTTTGTGAGCTTTACCAAATCCAAACCAGCTGTGCCATGAATTTGCTTGTTATGTTTATTATGAGCTCCACATATGCACTGACCTGTGTCATTTACAGTATGCATCATGAGCTTTGTATCATGTGATTTGTGTAAGCATGCCGACTATAGCCAAATATGTCACAAGACACAGTAAAACATGGAAATTTTGTGTATTTAATGTTTTCTACATGTTTTTTTTTTTTCTAGACCTGTTTTCCATTATGTTTTCTAAAAATAACGATGTAGCTTATAATTCAAAAAATAACTAATTCCATATCCCAGTCTTTATAATCATGGGGCGGCACAGTGGCATAGTAGTTAGCACGTCTGCCTCACAGCAAGAAGGTCCTGGGTTCGAGTCCGGCTCGGCAAGGGCGTTTCAGTGTCAAGTTTGCATGTTCTCCCCATGCTTGTGTGGGTTTCCTCCGAGTACTCTGGTTTCCTCCCACAGTCCAAAGACATGCATATTAGGCTAATTGGCTGTTCCAAGTTGCACCTAGGTGTGAGTGTAAATGGTTGTGTGTTGGCTCTGAAATAGATTGATTAGCTGTTTTACCCAGAGACAGCTGAGATAGATGTCAAGCGGTTGGTCGAATGAGTACGTAAGTATTTACAATCAGATGAAGAAGTATTGGCCCCCTCGGTAAAGACGAGTGGGATGGAGTGGAGAATCAGGACCTTGAAGACCGTACAGAGATTGTTTTTTGTTTTGTTTTTTTGGATTTTTTTCCCCATTTTTCTCCCTAATTTAGTCGTATCCAATTCCCACCCATCAAGTATTGCCTTCCCTATCACACGACCACCACCAACCAGGGAGGGGTGTAAGCATGCACATACCCCCTCCGTGACATGCAATGCTACCACCCGCCTTTTTTCGAACTGCTGGGCATGCATATTAGGGGGGCGATCTAACACACTCGGAGGGAAAGCGCTATCCGCCCCCCCCGAACGAATGAGCTCACAGACGCCCATGATTGGCTGGTGATCGCTTGTGAGCGACAGGGAAGTGAGCGTATGCCATCCCTCCCTCCCATGAGAGCTCAGCCTCTCATGGACCTCTTATGGACTCCCGGTCACGGATGGCTGTGGCATCAATCCGGATTCCAACTTGCGATCTCCGGGTTGATAGTCATGCACCTTGTCGATGCGCCACTTGGGAGCCCCCAAGATTGTGTTTTTAAGGAGTGCTCTCAGATTCCTTCATGTCATCATTATAGCATTATATAAGAAGTATTAATTGCAGGGGTGACAATTATTATGACACAAATTGTTTTTGCTTGATAGATTTTTCTGTTGCACTTCTGTCTCTGGTGATAGGATTGCCATGTGTTGGACACCAACTGGCAGGAAGTACCATGTCATTTCAGTGTCACTTACGCTACAGAATCAGCACCTTTGCAGAGTTTACAGCATTTTTTTTTTTTTTTTACATCCCTCAAAGTGAGATATTATGAAACCCCGCGGTTCTGTAGCCCACAGTAATGGGAAAATGGTTGTGAAAAATATTGCAATTCTCATTTCTTCATTCGTTTTTGTCCACAGATGAACCATATGCAAATTAGAATATTTTCAGTTTTGTTGCACAGTATGTTTTTAAACCATGATTAAATGATGTATGTTCATGGCAAAGCAAAGAGTAAAAATTATTCAGCTGACTTGTACTTTAGATTTCAGAAATTGTTTTAACTTCTTTCTCGAGAGAGAGTTCAAGCACAACACAGTTGATTGATCAGACCAGAAATTACTAATTACCAGCTTTAGTAAGTATGTTTAAGCAAACTGTTATGGAGAGAACGTGACTAAAATACATTACTTGCTTACTTGCATTACTTTACCTTGAGACCTCACATAAATTGTCCTGCAGTTTGACTCCTATTAGATAAACAGTGTATCCATTTTTTAAGGATTGTCTATTAAGCAGTTATTGAATGAGGCGTAGTATGATATGGAGAATTATTCGATCTAGGGGGTTTTACCTGCTGAAACCGATGGCTGAGATCAGAATTATTCTCCATATCAAACCAACTCCGAATTCAATAACTGTTTTATTATTCATTCAAAATATTTTCGAAGTAGACTGTCACATCAATGTGCTAGCGGTGAGGAAGATGTCAGTGCGGTATGGCCTAATGAGGGTGTTGTAGCATTGTAGCCAGTGTGAGTCAGGTGGAAGTGCCAGTGGCTATGGCGTGTTATTTCACTTACGCTATTCAATATAAACAAATTCCATCAAAATAAGGAATGAGTTTCTTCCCGTTCTTGCATGGGTTTCCTCCATGTACTTTTTTTTTTCTTTCCACAGTCCAAAGTCATGCATATTTGGCTATTTGGCTGTTTCAATTTGCTCCTAGATGTAAGTGTGAAGGGTTGTGGTTGAGCTGGCCCTGCAATGGATTGGCGAGCTGTTTAGGGTGTACCCTGCCTGAAGAGAAAACCATCTGTGGCAAAATAAAAATAATATGAGGATTTTACTCAGACAGTTACACTGACCCGAGATATCTCCTATATTGAGCTGTTTGCACAATTAAACATCTGTTTTAACAACAACACTTTTATTACTTGATTTTGATTGGCCAATTACACAGTACTCAGTTATAAAGAATAACAGAGCATTGCTAAATAGAATAGGCCATTTGTTTGGAGTGTGTCATTAGTGAAACTCATTTTCAAGTTAGTATTTTTTAGGTAGACGTGTAATAAGGGGGATAATGTACATTGGCTTGGTCATTATCCCAAAATAAATCCCTTGAGTTTGATATAATTACCCTCTGGGCCACTTTGGGCTTCTGATCCTCATGTTGGGTTTTACTTCACGACAATGACCAGCTTACTAGACATTATCCCTTACTAATTGTTTCCACGGTAACAGCTGTTTTCACAGTCACTTGGATATTATAAGCTTAGGAAAGTCCATATTTTGAAGTTTTTCAGTAACATGACAAACTATATATTTTTTAATGAATGTTTATTAAATAGAGAAAATTGAAAACAAGTGTTTATTACTAGTAAAATCAGGTATAAAGCATAACAGCAAGTAAATGCAAAATTTTATACAGATGAAAAATATGATGGGGCAGTGGTGGCCCGGTGATGGGGTGCTGGATTACTGATCAGAAGGTTGGGAGTTCAAGCGCACTATCACCGGGATGTCACTGCTGTCCCCCTAGTGCAGCTAACTGGGTTATCAAATGCCGGTCATGTTTCTCACTGTCTGTGGTGAGAGGCATGTAAAAGAACCATTGCTGAATTTCGTAAAGCGTGTTTCTGCCCTGTGATGGCCTGGCGAGCTGTCCAGGGTGTACTCTGCCCTCGCCCAGAGTCGGCAGAGATGGGCACCAGCCTCCTCACGACCCTAATTAGGATTAAGCGGTTCAGAAAATGAATGAATGAATGAAAAGTTCATTTTTCGTATTTCATATATACAATATGATTTCTCATTCATTGTATATATGGGTTTTTTTAATGATTGCCAACTTATTGCAGTGTAATAGAAATAAAAGACTCCAGGATGTGCTGTTCTTGGAAAATAATCAACTTGAGGGGGTTAAAATTATTTTGATGATCACACAACCTCTATCTTTGATTATTTTCCAAACATAGCACACCCTGTTGTGAAGAATTGTGTTTAATAGCATTCCTTTCTTGCACTTTACTGGGAAAAAATGCTTAAAACACTTAACAAAACACAAAATAAAGCATGACATATATCATATAACGACAACATGAACTCAATCCAGAACATGTGGAGTGTATTTGGCTGAGACATTTACACTTAATTTGTCAATGAACTGGAATTTCATCATGCCTAAAAAACATTTGTTGATTTGTAAAAAAAAAAAAAAAAGAAAAAAAAAAAAGAAAAGAAAGGAAAAAAATGTGACTATGTTCAGATTAGTCTGAGGCTGACTAACTTTAATATGTGTGGAAAATTTAGCCATAAGGTTTTGAATAAATTTTCAGTGCCGGATTTGCACAAGATCTCTGTAGCATTAGCAGATAGAGGATTCGGTTCAGGATCAGTTCACGGCACCTTGGCAGCACTGTAAGAACATCAGATATGGGGAAATGGTTTCATTAGGAAAGGCCAAGACATTTTGTTTGCAGTTCGGTAAAAATCACACTGCAGAACAGAAAGCTGTTTGCTCAGTCAGTACAGCCATTTCTGTGTGAACAGATCTGAAGATAATGATCCTGTTTTCGGACCACACAGTTATCAGGGTTTTACAGTATCATGATGTAGATTAACAGTTTTAGGGCAAACAGAGTTTACTGATTTCAGAGACCTATTTTTGTTCTTTGTCATTAGCTACTGAAAGTAAACAATTGAAACTTTAGCTTTAGGCAAATATTTACTGCAGCAATAGTTACATAAGGAATCAAATACTTGAGGTGTTGGGTTGCATCCTGATGTGAAGTTACTTTTGCCTCCCCAGATTGAAATAATTACCAAACCTAAAGTGTTTTATTCTTCTTATACCACAGCATTTTGCCCAGGCTAACAATTTTTTATTATGTATTAAAGTATGAGACCCCTGTATAGTTACATTTATGCTGCCTTCATTTGCTAGTCAGAAGATCCTGTTTCACACTTCTGAAGTCAGAATTATGAGCGCATCACATTCAGTGAAATGAAAAATGGTTCAGGTTAACATCATTGTTCCACTCTTCTCTATTATAGCTTTGCACTGCACCACGAGACTAGGGGAATTGACCACTAGCAAAATTTCTATATCTCTAGTAACCCTTCAGGCAGCCACTCTTCAGATTTTGGTAGCCTAAAAAAATATTTAGCCCAAACAAAAAAGACCATTTTTAATATAGAAAGATAGGTATATTCGAAAAATGGATCAATGATATTTATTTTTTGCAGCGTTTTTAAGTACCCATGCAAATTCTTATCACTTTTAAACTCTTCTGTTACACATCAGAATATGTATATTTTCATCATCAGATGATTTTACATTTTCAAAGTTGCAATCTGCTAAAATCCATTTGATGGTTTGCATTAGCCAGTTTGAAAAGACTCCTGTTTCACTCTTGTGAGTGCATGAAATTATGAGAATAGGACATGAATCCATCAGTTCTTCATCATAAGGCAGGATAATGGCATCAATAACAGTATACAGATATTAAACTAACAAATCAGATATAAACTAATAAACTTCTGAATTAAACTAGGCACATCTACACTTAGTACGAGCTTCTGTTTACATACATCAGACAAACATTAGATCATTTACATGAGCAAATGCTATTACCCACCATTATTCATATGCAAATCAATCCATATGTATCATTGGATACGTGCGTCGGATCACTTGTGACTTTTCAGCAAATCAGCATGTCAATCAACTGTAAACTTAAATTTTACTAGTGATAGTGACTAGTAATTGCTTGAATTATGTCGCATGAAAGTTCTGCACCCATCCACTTTGTGGTAATTAAGAAAATTTAGTCTCTCATCACTTATTTCACTGATTTTGCATGGTCGCTTGCCGCTCATCGCTTCCTGTGTGAATGCCCCTTTAGTGGCATGTTTGCAGCCACCAGGGATTAACCCCATCACTATCACCCTGGAGTTCATAGAGGCACACAACACTCCCCACTACAAGAAGAAGAGATAGAGAGAGTGAACAAATGTTCTTGTTATCACTTATGGTATAGTAGCTATAAACAACCCTTCCACATTCTCCCCTATACAGTAAGTGTAAAGTAACCATTGTATCTGCAAAAAGTGCTGACACTAGAGCCTTCTTTAAACAAAAGTTAAATAAACATTTCCTCACATTAAACTACACAACATCAGTAAATTTACAGCAAATTTACCAATCCATGTACAGTATTTGAAGCACCTGCCAAACAAGACCCTGTGTAAGTTACCATAGAAATAATAAGAGATTAAAATGAGCACATTGCTATAACGCTAGGATTTGCCTTGCACCAACTACTTTTGGAGCTATGTTAATGTTTTTTGTTAGTTTTTTTAAATCAACTGGCCAATCAGTGTTTTCATAGGTGGCAAACTGAAAAATGCTATTTTTGGTTAGTCTACACAGAATTGTCAAGAGCAGTGGTCGCCAAGCCTGTTCCTGGAGTGCTACCACCCTTAAGACTTTAAAAATGGTCAGAATGGTAAATTGCAAGTTGCGGGACGACAAATGTGTACTAGCCTGCGATCTTTAAATGAACATATCTCAAAACGTTTTTGAACTAAGTCCTTGAAATTTTGCATGTGTTCATGTTGAAACATGTTCTATGTCTGGTTAAAGTCTCATTTAATTCTGAGATGGTCACCTAGGAACCTCTAGGTGAATTAACATGGAATGACCCTTCTCTTTCATTCTGTCTTTCTCTCTTTCTTCCAACAGATCATGTGTAAAGCCAAAGCAAAATATTCCCCAGAACTCAGCAAATACAAGTAAGTACTACATTTTAAATGATCTGGATGATTACAAAGCTTTCATAAACAAATCAAAGTGGCTGTTGTCTTATGTTTGTCCGGGCAATTGCTCGGCTCATATGCGTGATAGCTTTCTGAACTTTTGCGTAGACACTCCCTATGACCTAAACCTGTGCGTGATGTAGCTAATTTGCATATGTGACCTTTGACCTTGGCACAGTAACCTTGAACATATAAAGTTTGTTCGGGCCGTTGCTCAGCTCATATGCATGATAGCTTTCTGAACTTTTGCATAGGCACTCCCTATGACCTAAACCTGTGTGTGGGGTGGATAATAACATGTTGATTGTCCGAAACTGTTCGTATGGGGGATGGATTTTGTCCTCTGTGCGCTTCAGGCGTCCTGGCTGAGGGGTTTCGACGTTCTATAGAACGGCTATTTTTTTTCTATGAAAGTAGGAAGTTGTTGGTCACTGGATTACAGCCTTCTACTTAGTGGAACTCTGGGTGGTCAACTCCTTAAATTAGAGTCTTGACAATGACAGCCAAATTTGAGCCTTTGGCTCTCTATTACTAGTTCAGTAGGTGCCTGCAAAGTCAGACAAAGGAAAGGGAATAATGACAATATAGTCAAATTCAAAAATATTGACAGATGCTGAAAATTTCAGTTTGTATTAGCTCCTAAGGAAAAATAAGAGGTTTCCCTATGTACTGTCTCTGTTCTAATGTTAAAGTACCTTCAGCGTGTCTGGACCAGAGAGATAATAAACATAGCTAGCGAGAAAAAAGGTACACATGCTGCTTGGTTAGCCATCCGTCCATTATCCACTATACTTATTCGTCATGGTCATGGGGGAAGCTGGAGCTGACTTCAGATGAGGATTTATAAAATTTTAGTTACGTTTTGACAATAAGAATATTAAAAACATATATATCTTAAAGCTACCCATTGATACATGGCTAGTCAGCAAATATAATAAAAGCACTGCGGTAAAATGAATGCACAAAATTTGATTTGTCTGTGTTATTTTTCTTTAATAACAATTCTCTAGCTGTTGTATCCTCTGCACTACTAAAGGAATATGCGTTGTTTTATGACCTGGTCTCTGTGCAGGACGCCCCTGAAGTTGGCTTTCTTGTTCATCAGCATCTTCTTCTTGGTGGTGAATGTTACATGCTCACTGATGGTGCTGATCCAGAAGAACATGGACGCTAGTAATGCAAAACACATAGTTCTGGCTCGTGTGCTAATCAATGATAGCCTCTTCGTACTGTGCGCCATCTCACTCGCCACCTGCATCTGTAAACTTGCCAAGATGTCCTCTGCAAACGTCTATCTGGAGTCTAAGGTAAGATGATAGCAAGATAAATTCCCATCACTCCGTTTATTTGAGCTGTTCACAAAAACATTATTTGAATCCTCTTTTCAGAATGCTAGTTTCTTTGGCAACAGTAAGGGCTAGCATGAATGATCTGCACGCTCTAGAATATATCCATGAAAATAACTATAATAATATGTGATAAAATACACACAATTATTTTTTAGCACTAAGCTGCTGTTTTACTGCTTTTATTTTGTACTGGAGCTACAGTACAAGAGAGTATGCGGAGAGTATAGCTAACAGTTTCACATAGATTAGCATTGGGTATATGTTTGAGGAATGGCCTAGAGCACAGGTGTCAAACTCGAGGCCCACGGGTCAAATCCGGACTACCCACTCATTTTATGTGGCAAGCGAGAGCTTTAAAAAATATGACTATCATACATTCTTTGCATCAGCCATTACCATGAAACGTAATTCATCTCCCGTCCACTAGGCGGCAGCAACCTATTTAAAGTAAACCACTAGTCATTTATGACTCAAGAAAGATTGCAAGCTAGCTTGTTGCTGTTGTGTGTTGTCAGGAATGGAAAGTGAATAAGGGAAAATTGGACAAATACCTAAACTAACCATTTTGCCATGCAGATTTCATTGCTGCCATTGAAACCTTTTGTGATGTGGCCCTGAGCGAAAATGAGTTTGACGCCCCTGGCCTAGTGTATGATTAGTTATTTTTTGTTTTATTACATTTACAATATATGTGTAGACATAATTTGAGTTTATGAAAGTTAATGTTTATTTACATATGATATCACTGAACTTAGTAACAAAGTAAAATAGAACAAGTGTACAAGAAAACTCCAAACACACACACCTGGTTGACTATTGGTCATAGTATATTTGTGTTTCTCAGGGGACATCAGTGTGTCAGGCCACAGCCACTGGAGCAGCAGTTATCCTGCTGTACACATCAAGAGCATGTTATAATCTCGCCGTAGTGGCCATAGCTCCCAAAGACCGAGCCACTCCATTCAGCTACGGCTGGTACAGCTTCTCCGACCAGGTACCATCACCAGCAAATGTTCCCATTAATTTCTCTGCTTGCTGATCAAAACTTATATCTAGTAGGTGCAGACTCTTCTACTCTTTGACAGAATAGCAAAAACACCCCATGAGCTGCACAGATTGTGACTGTGCTTCATCTGTCTTTATTAATAAGATTATTGGAACTGACCCAGATAAAGCAGTTTCTGAAGACAAATAAAGTGTGTATGATGAGTCTCAATCAGAATATATGTTTGAAAAGGAGCTCGGATTTCATCTCACGGATGAGAAGGACTGGGGGAGGTAGGCCACTCACCTCTTGTTAGACTCAATCATTAAATTATTTTCATCATTTATTTTCTGAACCGCTTAATCCTAATTAGGGTCACGGGGAGGCTGGCGCCCATCTCAGCCGACTCTGGGCGA
>JBCNYH010000022.1:22370239-22383847 GCA_039654325.1 Tandanus tandanus | reverse complement strand
GTGTGTGTGTGTGTGTGTGTGTGTGTGTGTGTGTGTGTGTGTGTGTGTGTGTGTGTGTTGCCCTATGATGGTCTGGTAAGTTGTTTAGGGTGTACCCCCTCTTCGCCTAGTGTTGGCTGAGATAGTCTCCAGCCTCCCTGCAACCCTAGTAGGATTAAGCGGCTTTCAAATGAGTGGTGAGTGAATTTAACTTGCATCATGTATTCATTTTACCACAAGATAGCACTACAAGAAACGTTACCTTGACAAATATGAATTCTTGCAGAAATGATGCTGGGTCATTCATCAGAAATGTGCAAGTTTGCTGAGCATGTTAGTTATAGTCTTTATTCTCGAAACAGTGCTAACATTAAATATGTACAATATATAACACTTCCCTTTCCTAACTTTATCCAAGTGTAAATCTGCATGTTACAGCTGACAGTGTACGACTAAGAACCCAAAATAGAAATGTTACTGATGCTGGTAATGTACATGCTTTTCCAAGAACTTTGTGGTTATAAAGTTCGGATGTGGTTATATGTGGGTATTACAGTAAAACCATATCCTATACTGTTACAAGAATGTTATGTATGGGGACACTTACTATTTCTTGATACTGGTGTATTTATTGCTTCAAAAGTTCTATAAGCACTAAATATTCTGCTATATAACTAAAATATGATGGCGAAAACATGCATATTTAATTTAAACAATTAGTATAAAAGGATTCATAGAAGCAAGATGTGCTTGGTGGCAAAATTTAATGCGAATCCTGTACTTTCACATGGTGCCTTTAATTTTGTTAAACTACCTATTCCACATGCTGATATTGACCTTAGAATCTGAAGGTAGGCAGATATTTTTTTGATTTCAGCTGTTCATATGTCACACATAACATAACATAGGACCTTCATTTTACACACATCCATTCACTAAGTAGCCAAGATATAGCACATACAATTTCTACTGATTATGATTCATTTTTGTGTAATGGGTGGCCAAAAGTGACATGTTAGAAAATTGCTTGGGATAATAAAACTTTTTAAGTAAATGTTTTAACAGTTGTTAGGACTACAGATGCCTGTGAAATGATTCTGAAATATTTAGACCTTTATCTTTTGTTGTTATTGAATGATCTTGTTATGGTCGAAAATTTAAAGTCCATATTTTGGTCGCAATTTTAGGTTCCCCCGCCTACTTCGAAAGGCCATAACTTTATAACTATTTACAATTAATCCATGAAATTTTGGATTTTTCCCTCATATATAATGTACTATAGGTGTGTAAAAAAAAAAAAATCAGAAAAGTCTGAGGGGGGTCAGGTAGGGCACTTTCTGTGCATGTCTTTGCACTGTGGGATGAAACTAGAATACCCAGAGAAAACCCACACAAACTTGGATAGAACATGCAAACCCCACACAGAAATGCCCAAGCCTGGGGCTCAAACCCAGGACCTTCTTGCTGTGAGGCAGATGTGCTAACACCACGCCACCGGAGCACAAATCAGCTTTACAGAAATAGATCAATTCCAAATATATTTTTCATATATATATATTTAAAATTCATCCATCAAGCCTAGAGGTGACAGTGACAAGGAAAAACTCCCGAGAGTTTAAGAACAGGCATACATTTTACTCACTCACTCATTTGAAGTGGCTTACTAGGGACGCCAGAAGGCTAGAGCCTATCTCAGCCGACTCTGGGCGAAGACAGGGTGCACCCTGAACAGCTCACCAATTCATTGCAGGGCCAATCCACACACACACACACACACACACACACACACACACACACACACACACACACCTGGCGCAATTTGGAGCCTAATTGACCTAAAGTGCATCAGAGTACCTGGAGGAAAGCCAGCAAACATGGGAAGAGCATGCAAACGCCACCCAGAAATGCCCTGGCCGAACCCAGGACCTTCTGGCTGTGAAGCAGACATGCTAACCTTCTACACCACCATTCCAACCTATAGTAAGTTCAGGTTTTACCCTAACACGTAATTCCCAGTAATGTAATAATTTATCCACAAGATGGCGCCAAATACTAAAATGTATGCTGTAATTAAAGCTCATGTAATCTAAGTGTCTATTCAGTTCATACCAACTAGTTTATGTTCATTTGACGTTCAATTAATTATTACTTTGCAGTCATGTGTGTCTGGAGCATGTATCAAAATATATTTCATACACACTTGACAGTAAAATGAGTGATAGGATTTGATGAGTGATTGCTATGAAGAAAAGATACTGTAATTAGACTTTGGCTGAACTATATTCATTTTTCTATTGTGGTCATATGGAGCAGAGGAAAGTGGATTATGGGTAGCACTGGAGACTTGGATCAGCAGTTGCTCACTCCTATACTGCTCAGTATCTTTTATTGACTAAGAAAACTTGCGATCGTACTGGACAACAAATATAAACCGGGTCTACAGGACACACTTCTGTGTTGCTTAACAGGTGTGTCCTTACTGACACTTGTCCAAGCAAATACGTAACAGCTCCAAATGTCACCAAAAATTAATTCGATTTGCCTTGGATTATAAAGGATTGGATGAGAGTTATGTACATAAATACAGATGCTCAAGGTATTTAGTGAATTTTTGGTGGTTCTGATTTATGACATGCAAATATTGTATGTTTTATATATTCCACCAGTATTTCATCTCACATACTGTCAGTAGAAACCCAAGATATACTTGTGGGTCACTAGGTCAAGTTGTGAAAATAGCTTTTAGAGAACCCAGTTAAGTATATTGATTGGGACTGGGTCAGTATTTATTTGGATCTGTCCCATTTTCTGATCCAGTACCAGTACAGTGGTTTTATTAGGCACAGGTGTGTAATGCTTACAGACAAGAGGCACATGTTATAATCAGACGCTTTTTTGAAAATGTCTCGGGGGAAAAAGCTTACCAAAAGTCTGCTCTATAACTGTGAGCATTTTAGTCTTGGATCAAGGATCAAGTATAATCATATCAACCTGCATTAAAAATACCATTAATTAATTAATTAATTAATTACAGTGGGGCTGCGATGGCCTGGCGAGCTGTACAGGGTGTACCCTGCCCTCGCCCAGAGTCGGCTGACATGGGTGCCAGCCTCCCTGCGACCCTAATTAGGATTAAGCGGTTCAGAAAGTGAACAATGATGATTACAGTGGTATAGAGATTAGCACGTCTGGGTTTGAGTCCTGGGCTGGGCTCGGGCGTTTCTATGTGGAGTTGGCAAGAGTTGGCTGAGATAGGCTCCTGCATATCCACAACCATAGTTGGATTAAGCAGTTTGGCACATGAGTGATGAGAGCAATTAATTAATTAATTAATTAAAGCAATATTTTATTTATGTGGAGGGTTTTTTAATGAGTCTACTTTATTTTGGTCCTATTAAAACAGGATGTTAGGAGATCAGCAGGCTAAATCCTTGTGCCAGTAAGTGGAAAATTACCAAGAAAAAAAATAACAAAAAGGACCAAATCACTGCTGGGATTTAGAACAACAACAACCGTAACCTTCAACTGGACATCTCTCTGTTTGGACAATATTCTGCATCTGGTAAATTAGTGTTTGCCAAAAAATTTTTCAAAAACTAAGAAAGGACTGACAAAGAAGACAAATCAAATCCCACTGTTGAACACTCCAGGTGAGTAGCATAACTAAATTTCTATTAATAAACAACTTGTTACAGAAATCATGTGCACTGTATTTTGTTTTTTAAAGTAGATCAGTATTTTACTTCTCATGAAGTGCTGTTTCAGTCCTTATCCTTCTCTAGCAGTACTACTGAAACTATTGAGTGGCGTAGTGGTTAGCACGTCAGCCTCACAGCAAGAAGGTTCTGGGTTTCCTCAGAGTACTCTGGTTTCCTCCCACAGTCCAAAAGCATGCTCATTAGGCTAACTTGACTGTTAAAATTGCCCCTAAGTGTGACTGGCTTTGTGATGATCTGATGAGCTGTTCAGGGTGTACCCCGCCTTCGCCCAGTGTTGACTGAGATAGGCTCCAGCATCCCCGCAACCCTAGTAGGGTAAAGTTAAAATGAGTGAGTGAGTGAGTGAGTGAGTGATTTACATGATAAAGGTTCACTGCATTAATTAAGTGCTATAGAAGGAAAACACTAAATCATACAGGTTTTAAAAATGTATTATGGATACAACTTATTTTACTCACTAATCTAGATCTTGGACAGGCTAATTAGATGGTGGGAAGCATGAGAAGCTGGGTAAGTTAGCGAACTTTTAATCCCTTACATATTTAATAGGACAGAATGACATCACTACCTTCTAGAAATAACTTTATTACTTAATGGAGAAGTGCGCTGTAATGAACTTCAAATTAAAACCAGGGGTCAAATCTAAGTGGACATTGCTGCCCCCTACTGGAAGGAATCTGTCATTACACCATACTCAGAACTCAAGGGGGTGGTTGTGGTGGTTGTGGGGTATCAAATGAATCCTAAATATAATGTTGTCCTTTTGTGTGCCTTTCTGATGCCAAAGTTCTTACAAATATTAAAGGTGGACACAGTGTTGTATCTACAAACAAATAAACAAACAAAGGGATATGATGTAGCTCTCACTCCTAAATATCTACACACACACACACACCACAAACTTTCATTTCACACAATCTGTTATATTCTGATGTATTCAAGCAGCTTTCTATGGGAATCCCTTTAATTCATGATGATAATTTTTTTCAGCACTAGAATCCCAGGTCAGTGGTCTCAGTGTGATCTGTTCCTGTAACTCCATTCTCTATTTTTGTGCTTGCGTGTGCTGCCAAGCCCCTGACGTAATGCTCGGTGTTAATGATTCGCATGTGGGAAGCAAAAGCAATGCTGAGTCTCTGCTCTGGACTGGAGGGAGGGAAAAAGAAGAAGGAAGGAAGGAAGAAAGAAAGAAAAGCCCAAGCAATGCTGAGTCTATGCTGTGGACTCGGGGCAGCAGAAAAGCACGAGCCTCTCCAGTGGGACTGCTGAAGAGAGGAGGGGGGCAAAGAGAGCAATGTTAGGACTCCTTTCTGGACTTTAGGGAGGAAAAAAGCAAGGAAAGCAATGCTGGTGTTCTGGGAAGGAGTGTAAGGAGGAAAATATAGCAATGCTGAGTCTGTTGTCTGGGCTGAGAAAACTTGGTCAACATGGCCAAACCCTGGAGTGAGAATGAGTGAGCTGGGGCTTTCTGCTCCACTCCAACTTTTGAACACAGCACTGCGGACACATGCATGCTGGACCTCAATGTGGGTAACATTGTTACTATTATTATTATTATTATTATTACTGTTGTTGTTGTTGTGCTATGTATGGGATTTCATCTATTATGTCTACTCTCTCTCTCTCTCTCTCTCTCTCTCTCTCTCTCTCTCTCTCTCTCTTTTTAAACAACATACAGTATTATCCAAATATCTGTCTGTCCGGCGTCCGTAGCTAGTCTATTTTAAGGCTGAGTGAAAATAGCCTCTATATAGGAAATTATAGGCAGTCAGGACAGTCTGCAGCTTTACCACGACGCCTTTTATCCAGGAAATAAACCCGGGTAAGCCCTGTTTCTCCCCATCAGCCGAAATACAGCAGCAGAGGATATGAAAACACACAGTGGTTTTCTTCCACAGGCGGGTAACTGAGCTTTATCATGCCAGGGCGCAGTGCTGTTTCCTCGGAAGCGGTGAGGAAGGAGCGCGCGCGCGTGTGTGTGTGTGTGTGTGTGTGTGTGTGTTAACCTAACGTAACCCAGTGTGGGATCATTTTCATGTCGGTTGTGTGGAAGTTAAGAGTAAAAGCTCACCCACGGCGAATATTCTCGAATAAATGTTGTTTTAGAGACACAAACACACCCACTCGACACACACACACACACACACACGCACAAGAAAGTCTTCGGATATAAATTCTTTGCGGTGTTATGTTTTTATTCCCGGATTTTCGACGATTTTGTTTGTTTGTTTGTTTGTTTGGTCAGTTAGTGTCGCCTGCTGTAGTGCTCGCGCGAGCGCTTCCCAGACGCCTGACTGAAGCCCCGGTTATTTTTATCGGTGCTAATAATGTAGCCTGGAAGGAGAGGACACGATA
The DNA here is from genome assembly GCA_039654325.1 of Tandanus tandanus. Classification (NCBI taxonomy): domain Eukaryota; kingdom Metazoa; phylum Chordata; class Actinopteri; order Siluriformes; family Plotosidae; genus Tandanus; species Tandanus tandanus. The sequence goes on along the minus strand of JBCNYH010000022.1, from coordinate 22,377,794 downwards.
AACGCCTCTGTTGTGATAGGATTAGATGTGGATATCTGGTTTGAAATGTTGAACCCGGTTCGCTTTCCTGTCCGGGTTGAGCAGGATGACAGCCCCTGACACGCTTGTGCCTCTGTGTTTGGGTGGTTTTTGGGTTGTGTTTGGGTTGTGTACGGTGGTGTGTTTATTGTTTATTAGGGATGCCACGATTATCGGTTACAAACAATCACAATATTCGACACCGGCCTTTAAATTGCTGGAATATCGTGTGACACTTGAGGTGAGATGAGGCTGCTGAAAGCTGCTCTCACATTCTTTAAACAACAGATATACAACAAGTCCATGACAGGAAATTGGGGACGGCTTTGTGTCCCCATTGGTCCGACAGCACTACTCATATTAGCTTAAATCAGTTGGGCACCCTAGTCAGTTCAGTTGGGTTAAGGTTCGGGCTGTCGGACCATCGGTTGTAACTGTCGGACCGGTGGGATGTCGGAATGTAGGGCTGTAACCATCGAAAATTGTCCAGATTCTTAGGGCGGTTGTGTGTCTCGTACGTAACTCGCCTGCTGTGTAAAGGAAAATGGCATCATAGCCCTTTGTACTGGAGTTTTAAACATGGCGTAGAGGTTTGGACGTCTGCCTTACAGCCGTAACCTAATGGTTAGAGAAGCGGCTTTGGGACCGAAAGGTCACTGGTTCGATTCCCGATCCAACGAGAAAGACGTGTGGCGGTTGGGGAGTGAGCTGCACCTTCCCTTCCTCCTACTTCATGGCTGAAGTGCCCTTGAGCAAGGCACCTAACCCCCAACTGCTCTCTGGGCGCCCCAATGTGTGTGGCAGCCCACTGCTCCGAGAGTGTGTGTGCTCACTTTAGATGGGTTAAATGCAGAGGCAATAATTTCCCTTGCGGGATTAATACAGTATAGCAAAGTCAAAAAAATTAAAAAATAAAAATTAAGGTCCTGGGTTCAAGTCCCGGTTTTGCCACAGGTGTTTCTGTCTGGTGTTTGCATGTACTTCCAGTGCTTGTGTGGGTTTCCTCAAGGTACTCCGGTTTCCTCAACAGTCCAAAGACATGCACATTAGGGTACTTGGCTGCTCCAGATTGCCACTAGGTGTGAGTGTGAACGGTTGTAGGTGTATTAGCCTGCAATGGTCTGGCGGTTCAGGGTGCCTTTACATATTGTCGGCTGAGATAGGCTCCAGCCTTCCTGTGACCATAGTAGGATTAAGCAGTTCGGCAAATGATTAGTAAGTGAGAGAGTGAGGTAGGTCTCGATGTCCGGTCCATTTCCTAGGTCAGTTGTGCGATGCCCCATGGAGTCGCATGACTGTGTTATGATAGACATATGTACTTCATACACTTTTTTGTGGTCATCTGAAGCACTCAGAATATGTACAATCTTCGTACAATAGTCTTATGATTTCCCCTCATTCATTCATTCATTCATTCATTTATTTGATGAACCGCTTAACCCTACTACAGTCGTGAAAAGGGCTGGAGCCTTTTATCTCAACCAATTTTGGGAGAAGGTAGGGACAGCTCACCTGTTTGTTTCGGGGCTAACACACAACCATTCACACTCAAACCTAGGGTCATATATCTTACCCTAATGTGCATGTCTTTGGACTGTTGGAGGAAACCAAAGTACCCGGAGGAAACCCATGTAAGCACAGGTTGAGCATGCAAACTCCACACAGAAACGTCCTCACTGAGTACGGGGCTCGAACCCAGGACCTTCTTGCTGTGAGGCAGTCGTACTAACCACTACGTTACTGTGCCGCCCTCTAATGTGTGCTATGCAACATTTTTACGATAGTGTGTATGTACTTCATGTACATTACATATGGCGGTCATACGTCAACCAGGTAGCACAGGAATATCATATGAGGATTTTTTGTTGTCTTCAATTTTTAAACTTTAATTTTGTATCACTTTTGTATGAACAACGTCCGATTTAACTTACAGACCTGATCGATTTTCCCCACAATAGATGTACAACACATATTTTATATGTAAAGTGAACTATGCAGCTTTTAACCCACCTAACCCAAACCTACATCAGTCCCTTCTCTCAAAGCTCTGCTAATTCTGAATGATATAAAATTCACAGGTTGTTTGTTAAAGGGGCTCAAGTAGTCCTAACTGTCTTCTTCTTCTTCTTCTTCCCCAACTTTTATTGTGTGATCAGTGTGAGAATGGTAGGGCTGATAATGGTTAAGGGCCTTTCCTAAGGGCCCAACAGTGGTAGCTTGGTGGTGCCCGGACTCAAAGTCCCTGCCTTCTGCAACTGTCCGAATTGTCTTCTAAAATTCATTCATTCATGTTGAGCAATATTAAAAAGGCATTAATTACATCATAATATCTGTAGGGATATAACATGACGATGGGGTGTGCAATTATATCAATAGTGGAATAGCCTGATGCTTTTTTTTTTTTTTTTTTTTTACAGCCATTAAAATCCTGACATTTGTCATTTAAAATACTTTTTATTTAAAAAAAATAAATAAATAAAGTCATACTTTGGTTTCCTCCAGGTACTCCAGTTTCCTTCCAGTGCACATTAGGCTAACTGGCAGTTCCAAATTGCCCTTAGGTGTGAGTGTGTGTGTTGCCCTCCGATGGTCTATCGAGTTGTTCAAGGTGTACCCTGCCTTTGCCCAGTGACGGCTGAGATAGGCTCCAGCTTCCCCGCAACCCTAGTAGGAGTAAGTGGTTCGGCAAATAATTGAATGAATATCATCCTTTTTATTTGTTCTAGTTACGCTGTGAAACACCCACAAAAAAAGTTAGCTCCTGTGATAACAACCAAACAGTCCTTCCTTCACGGATTCCGCCCCATCAATATTTTTCCACCCTCTTAGTGTTAATAAGATAAAAATGCAGTCTGTCATGTTCTGGAGAAAGTGTAAATAGCAAACTCCTCAGTTCTGAATACTGAGTTTCTAGTCTTGGCAAAAGTATAAAGTTTACCTTTCGACTGTTACAACTGGAGATTCCTTCCAAACATGTTAAGCCAATGTCTTCTGAAAAATGTAATTATATTACAAGGTGGCACACTTTAAAAATCTGTTGATGTGGGTGAATAGCCATGAAGCTGTTACTATAGAAACAACATTGGATTAGAATGAGTGTGTTAATATTACCCTGTGTTGTTACTGCTGTTTGAGCAATCAGACTGAGAATTCAGAAGCGCTGTGATATAGTGTTTATATATGCCTTGAATTAAAGTTTCCATCCATCCATCCGTGGGCTCTAACTATTTGTAACTTTATTTTTGCAGATCAAAGGTGTTTCTGGTGGAAAATGACCAACTAATCATTGTTGGGTTATCACTGGTTGCCTAAACCTTGGAGGAGAACACCATCCTATATCATAACATAACCAAGAATGACGAGAAAACACTTGTCCTCAGTAACCACGCTCGACCCCAAGACTTCAAAGTAGACAAATCAGAGCCTTTTCAGGATCTTTCTGTGAAGTGATTCCCACCAGATCATATACAGTACATCCATCTCTATCATTAAACCCACGTCGCAGTCTTCAAGGGCGGCCCACCAGACCATGATGTTTCGTGACCAGGTGGGCGTCTTGGCCAGCTGGTTTAAGGGCTGGAATGAGTGTGAGCAGACTGTAGCTCTGCTGTCACTGTTGAAGCGGGTGAGTCGAACCCAGGCTCGGTTCCTGCAGCTCTGTCTTGAGCATTCGTTATCTGAGTGCACAGAGCTACACGCTCTTGAAGTCGAAGCCAACAACCCAGGTCAGTACAGCACCCTTGTGTCAGACGAACATAAATGCTATTTTAAAAATCATTGAGGTCCATGACAATAAAATGTCCATGACTATTACGTTCTTCAGATTATTGGTGGTTGCTGGTTGTATAGAATATAAGGACCTGATCTGAACTGAACTGTTTTTTGCTCCATTATAAAGATCAACACATGTTCAGGTGTGTACAGGGCTAAAGAAATAAATATGAGTTGAAGCCACAAATTGTACTTGGTGCTATGAAGCTGTGTGATGAATTTGGCCGTTGATGGTTTGACTACATGGGTGTGTATGTGTACAGCGCGGTTTTGCATATGTCCGGCCTCCCCACAATGAGGGGCAGCTTTGGAGAGTTTGCAAATCACCGCATTTGCATGCATGTATGTATTACTAACCTCCTGCATCTGTCACTCATTCCTGGATGTGTGTGTTTTTATGTGACGGACTTCATCCCCCCTGGCCTTGTTAGTCTGTCTTACCTGTGTCAGCATGTGCTCATGCCAGCTTCCTCTGACTCACTTCAGAAAGAAGTGTGACTCTTTTGTTAGGATGCTTTTCTGCACAGTGATATGCAGTCCCTAGTTTCACTATGAGATTTTGCTGGATCTGTGAGCATGTAAAGAAAATAGAATGTGCTGGATCAGGTGCTATTTTATAAGGTGCTGAAGAATAAACCTTCATTCTTAAAAGAAGCCTTATTGTTCTATTAAACCTAATTTAACTGGCACAATTCTATTAAATGCTTCCCCCCCCAAACCTTATCCTGTTCTATTTAATGAATAGAAAAAGAGAGGGTTTGACAAAAAAAAATAAATACAATTTCAAGAATTATATCCTGTATTATTCACTCACTCACCCATTCATTTGCCAAACCACTTAATCCTATGGCGGGGGGGGGGGGCATTTAAGCCATCACTGGGTGCGGGGTGCACCCTGAACAGACTGGACCATTACAATGCCAACACGCACACAACCATTTACACTCACACATAGGGGCACTTTGGAACAGCCAGTTAGCCTAATGTGCATGTATTTGGTCTGTGGGAGGAAACCGGAATACCCAGCGGAAACCCTCACAAGCATGGGGAGAACATGCAAACTTCACACAAAAACGCCCTCACCCAGCCCAGGACCCAAACCTAGGACCTTTTTTACTGTGAGGCGGACGTGCTAACCACTAACCACTGTGCCGCCCCTGTATAATTCATTAAATATATAATGTTATATTGCATTATGGTTGGCTGCAATGAAAGCAAAATGCTATTTCTTTCTTTAGTCCACATTACCTCCCCCTTTTCCCCCTTTTCTTTTTAATTTGCCTGTGTTAAAGGCAGTAGTCTAGACACTATTAAAATCATGGAAGCTCCTACTAAAGGAAAACCTCACAACCTCGATCTGTGAACTACATAAAGCGAATTTAGCTAATAGGATCCATGAATGGGTGAAAATCAATTTTTGCTGGTGCCTAATCCATCACTAATGTTCCATGAATAAATATTGACATAACTTTTGGACTTGAGTCACCCACTCTTAGTACAGCCATATGTAAATTTAAATATCACCTCCCACAAAATGTCAATATTTAAAATAAAGTTAGTGTTTACTATAAGCTGTAAGAGTTCAAATTTACAGTCTTACTTACTTAAAGTGCAAAAACAGATTGGTTCAAACAACCAATATATTCATTAAATCCAACCAATATGAAGGGTTGTAATGTGGTCAACCAAAACATTGGTCACTTCAAACAAGTGACATTGGTTGCTTTGTCAACCACCTAGTAACATGTTAGGTCATATGTCTTACTTACGATTTGTATTTCCTAATTCACCCCAAAAAGTGAAAAGAAGGGAGATGCGTAGGACTATATACATTACAACCTGGAGTGACCATCAAGAGGCCGTATGTAGTGTCTGTTCACGGTGACCCATGGATTAAAAACTAGTATACAAGAATATATATATATATATATATATATATATATATCTCACTGTAGTCTGAGCTAGCTCCTAAACATAATATATGATTCATGTTTATCACTTACAGGTATTTTTACCAATCTAGTGATAACCAGTATTGATTGGTAATACAAACTAAGTTATATGGGTAACATTTTATATCTTTTTTGTATCGCCCCTCCTTGAATTGCCACCTTACCGTGGTGGAGGGGTTTGCGAGTCCTAATGATCCTGGGAGCTATGTTGTCGGGGGCATTATGCCCCTGGTAGGGTTACCCAAGGCAAACAGATCCTAGGTGAAGGTCCAGACTAAGTGCGGTTCAGAAGACCTCTATGAGCAATATTATTTCAAGGACACAGTTTCCCTTGCCCAGATGTGGGTTACCGGGGTCCCAGCTGGAACCAGGCCTGGTCGTCGGGCTTCTGCCCATGGAGCTCGGCCGGGCCCAGCCTGAAGAGGAGGCATGGGTCCGCTCTCCCATGGCCCACCACCTGTGGGAGGGGCTATAGGGGTCGGGTGCAGTGTGAGCCGGGTGGCAGCCGAAGGAGTGGGTTCTGCCGGACCGATCTGCTACTTACTCTGGTTTTTGGGACATGGAATGTCACCTCTGGCGGGGAAGGAGCCTGAGCTGGTGCGCGGAGTTGAGAGATACCGACTAGATATAGTCAGGTTCACCTCGATACATAGCTTGGGTTCTGGAACCACCCATCTGGAGAGGGGCTAGACCTTGTTTCCTTCTGGAGTTGCTCATGGGGAGAGGCGGTGCGCCGGTGTGGGCATCCTTGTTGCCCCCTGTCTCGGTGCCCACATTTTGGGTTCTCCCCAGTTGACGAAAGGGTAGCCTCCCTCCACCTCCTGGTGGGGGGATGGGTCCTGACTGTTGTTTGTGCTTATGCACCAAATGACAGTTCAGAATACCCACCCTTTTTGGAGTCCCTCGGGGGTGTGCTAGAGGGCACTCCACCTGGGAACTCCCTTGTCGTCCTGGGAGACTTCAACGCCCATGTGGGCAATGACAGTGTGACCTGGAAGGGTGTGATTGGTAGGTACGGCCTCTCCGATCTGAACCCTAATGGTGTTTCGTTGTTGTAATTCTGTGCTCATCATGGTTTGACCATGACGAACACCAAGTTCGAACATAAGGGTGTCCATAAGTGTAATTGGCACCAGGACACCCTGGGCTGCAGTTCAATGATCGACTTTGTAGTCATGTCATCGGACTTGGGGCTGCATATATTTATATTATATTTACAGCATTTGGCAGACGCTCTTATCCAGAGGAACTTACAATTATAATTTTTTTATACAACTGAGCAATTGAGGGTTAAGGGCCTTGCTCAAGGGCCCAACAGTGGTGATAGTGGGGATTGAACCACTGACCTTCAGCTCAGTAACCTTTCGCCTTAACCACTAAGCCACCACTGCCTTGGCTGCATGAACTGGACACTCGGGTGAAGAGAGGAGCTGAGCTGTAAACCAATCACCACCTGGTGGTGAGCTGGCTCCGATGGCAGGGGAGGCCGCCCTCCAGACCTGGGAGACCTAAGCATTACGAACGTTATGAATACCTCAGGGCTCTGGATGTTGTAGGACTGTGTTGGTTGACACATCTCTGCAACATCGCGTGGTCATCACGGGCCGTACCTCTGGATTGACAAACCGGGGTGATAGTTCCCCTTTTTAAAAAAGGGGACCGGAGAGTGTGTTCCAACTAACATGTAATCACACTCCTCAGCCTACCTCTACTGGAGAGGAGGATCCGACCGATGGCTGAACCTCGGATTCAGGAGGAACAATGTGGTTTTCGTCCCGGCCGCAGCACTCTTGACCAGCTCTACACACTCTACA
>JBCNYH010000022.1:22338327-22354247 GCA_039654325.1 Tandanus tandanus | reverse complement strand
GGAGAGGGACGTCTGGACCTCACTGCTTAGGCTGCTGCCCCCGCGACCCGACCCCGGAAGAAGCGGAAGAAGATGAACGAATGAATGAATGAATGTATGCATGGTTTTTACAGCCAACAGTGCAACAAGAACCAACCATTTTAGCACAAAAATAACGCGAATCCACAACACAAACCAAGCACCTCCAGGGTTTTCCATGACCAGAAGTTGAAGCCAGTTACCCACAAGAGAGGGGGCGGTGCGCAGTCTAGATTATTCTCAACGTCATTCGCCAAAACAAAGTTAGCCAATAGAATATAGTGTTGCAACTGGCTGCACACTAAAACGCATTCTCATTGGCTGATTCTCTGAAGTGTCCACGGCTGACTCTGTAGGTCAAGGTTATGTTGAGAGAATAACCAGTTGGCAGGTGCCTCGACGCATAAAAAAAATCTGATCAATCACAAAACTGAGAGGTCGGTCGGTTAAGTTCATTTTTTTTCACATGCCAAAAAAACTTTTGGGTTAGCACAATTTTGCTGGGTCGGTCGAGTTAGGGGAAACACAGCATTTTTTTTATTATTCTTAAGACTGAAAGGCAAAGAGGTCACACCCTCTTGAGTGGAACTGTCAGACATACATCTTTCTTTGTGACGACATGCCCAAAGCCCACACCTCCTTCAGTTGGACCTGCATTCCCAAAGGCCACACCTCCTCCAATGGAACTGATGCCCGAAGGCCACACCTACTATACTGGGACTGACACATACATACATACATACATACATACATACATACATACACATAGATAAGCAATGCGCGCTATATGAACTTTCACGAGGTAGGTCATTGGCTTGCCGTGCCGCGGCCATCTTTGGGAGGTGAACCAATGTAAACAAACACCGCCTCGCATGTCTAGTATACAGTACGAACCTCAATCACTGGGGTTTATATATTATTTATTATTTTTATATATATATATATATATATATATATATATTTAAGAAGGAATAGTGTGAGTGTATATGGATGTGTGAGGGTGACAGCGAACAGGCAGGCAGTGAAGGAAGTGAATGGGGGGAGAGCAATATGGAAGTCTGAGAGATGAGAAGTCTATTTATTCTTTATGTGTTAACTTCTTTGTGTATTATTTCTCCTCATAAGCATTTAAAATATCTTTTAAAATTTTTTATGAGTTCATATCCAGATTTATTCTAAAACCATCTTGACACACACCTGTGGTGCTAACTTAGGAGAGCGCTTACAGAATCCAGAGCCTCCAATTGTGCTAAATCAGTCCGGGATTGAATGTTTCCAGAATGCAGCCTGTGTGATGTCAGGACTTCACAGATAACTCTGCCACGTCAAAGCTCGCAGCATTTACGAATAACGGATAGCATCACTGACGACCCTGTAAAAATGGAAGTGCCAGAAATTGTCATCCGTGTGGAACTTTTAATCACAGCTGAACAGCCGTCTGTCGGTCCGAGTGCTGGGGGATATTAGTTATTTGTGCTCGCAAACAAGACAACGGAATCAGCCCTTCATAAAATCCTGTTAAAAACAGCCACTTGTGTGTCCCAAACAATGACATCATTGGATTTTCGAGTTTAGAAAGGAACAGAAAAAAATACTAACAACTAGTTTTTACAAGTTTGCCTTTGGGAGCATGTTTTACTACCCAGTTCAAGTCCTACAAGTTTAAACACAGTACAGATATACTGTCATAGTTACAAAATGAGAAATACATGTTTTTACTTTTCTTTGTTAATTATTGTTTTTGTTTTTTTAGCATTAGCGATATAGGCCCTGTTCCAGATGTGATTTCCATTTTAATGCCAGCAATATAAATACCAAGAGCAAGTCAAGTTATCAAAGCAAAGCCTTGGTCTCACATAGGCGGAATTATTTCTTGGTAGGTAACAGGAGATGATTTCATACTAGTCTTAGCCACATTTCTCTCATATAAAGCGTTAAGAAATATATCTCTCATATAAAGCGTTAAGAAATATATCTCTCATATAAAGCGTTAAAAGTGTTCAGTTCAAATCTTATTTCCAGAAAATCAGAAATAAGGTGTGCTGTTATGGGGGGAAAAAAACAGTGACAGGGTAATTCTGTTGGGCTCTTACCACCTTGGAGTTAGCTTGAAGTACTTTATTATTGCTATAATGAACAAACAGTCATGTAGAGTTACAGTTGCATGTTTTGGAGAATCAGTGAACTGGATTGTCATGTTACTAAGAAATCGGAAAGCACGAAGAATCATGCATGAAAAAATAAGGTGTCAGGATGGGAACGTTAATATAAAGCTCTGATTTGCCTTCTAGTATAACTAGTGTGTCAGAGCTGTGTTTAAAGATCTAGATGCCACCTGACTGGTCAGAATCAACAATTCAACAGCACTGTTATCCAGACCAATAAACCGATTAAAAAGCAGCTGATAAGAGACAGCAACATGACCCAAATATTTCTGAGGTTGTCATTATGTGCGCAAATTCAGGAGAAGCTAACTGACTCTTTCCCTGTACTTAAAACCGCCCCAAGCCCTGACATGCTCCTTCTAGGTTGAACTTTGGTGACAGTGAGAAAGCGAAGACATATTGTGTGTAAGACCTTGAGGGCACATGAATTAACCATGCATTCCAGTGCATAGAGCCCATTCTAGCTAGACTGTAGCATTAGTCTTTTCTTTTTACCCCAGACTTAGCCTACAGCTTTCAGGAACTCTCTGGCTGATTGATTACATTCTCACACCTACTCATTTGATCCCAATTTTAAATAAGCTTGTCATTCAGTAACAGCCTGGAGAATATGAAGCATATCTAGCTAGCATAAGTAATTAGCTAATGTATTGCAGTGTATATAACTAGCTACCCAGCTAATATTCAGGTTATGTAATTACTATGAAGTGTATAAGTTAGCATACCTAGCAAACTAACTTTAGTAACTCACTAACATGCATATATACGGATATAAATATCTAGCCATTTACTAAGAGGATATCATAGTAGCTATTGTGCAGGGTATATTAATAGCTAGCTAGCGTTCATAAGTAGCTAATAGGCAGTGTGCTTACTGAAGTTTTTGAAATCCAGAAGCTATATACAGTATGTATAAAATTGTGTGTAATTAGCATGCTATAGCATTAGTAACTAGCTAAAATGCAATATATGTACTGTATATAATTAGCTACCTAGTACTATCAGCTACCTAATATTCAGGATATGAATTGTAGCATTAGCAAATAACTAGCATGCAAATGCAAATAATTTATATGTAATTTTTAACTGTCTTCAGTGCTGTATATAAAATAGCTAAATAGCATTAGTAACAGGCTAATTGGCAGCATTTGTAAATAGCTAATGTGCAGTGCTAATGTGTAGTGTGTTAGCTTAAGTGTCCGTTTTAGATATATGAAATAGGGTTAGGGTGTGGCTATGTGGCTAATATAACTAATATGCGGTATATGTAATCTGCTAATATACACTGTATATAACAAGCTAACTGGCATTAATAATGAACTAATATGAAACATATAACTAGTTTATATACAGTGCATATAACTAGACAACACGGGCAGTTTACCAGTGTTAAACAGCTACATTTCTTCTACGTTTTCTTGAAGCTAAGGTATTAGCATGGGTTTTTTAGCTTTCTTTTTTTATCCTGTACCATGATGATATTAGGCTTATGTGGAAAAGGTTGTGATATGAGAGTTTAATTTCAGTGTATACCTAATCAGGACACATTTGTCAATGTGTATACCATTCTCTAACCAGTCCTCTATTTGCGGTGTTGGACAAGGTGTCCATGACCTCAGAATATCTATAGCTGAAGCTGAAGCTGGACAGGACAAGTGTTTCTGAGGCATGCCTCAATAGTTTGGATATGTATAGCTGGTCGGACACTATGTAATAGTGTAGGCATAGAGCTGTGCCAACTGGTTTAGACAAAAGGTAAAATGAAGCAATGATCTTCCTTGTCCTCTTGCAGTGGAAGTGCTACCCATTTGTGTCTATGGATGCTTAAATAGTTTGTGTTGGTGCAATTTGTGAATTTTTTCATTTTTCAAAAATCCTGTCCTGAAGACTTTCCTGTACAATTTCGATGTAAACTGCATGTGTTTTCTCAAATAAGTATATCCCAAAATATATGTTCTCTTTTCTCTCCCTCAGCTGTGATTGGCCAGTGGCAGGCCGAGCCAAAAGAGCGCCTCATCTCCTTGGTCCTGATTCACCTGCCCCTCCTCAAACCAGGCAACAGTGAAGCCAAAAGCGAGTACATGCGGCTACTTCCCCAAATACTGACGCACACTATTGAGTTTGGGCGACATCTTGAGGAGAGTAGGCAGCTGCTCTCGTACGCTCTCATCCATCCAGCTACATCTTTGGAGGACCGGGCCGATCTTGCGCTCTGGCTCAACCATCTGGAGGAACGGGCAGCCACTCGCTCTGCCGGAGGAGGAGGTGGAGGAGGAGATTCCCTGGAACGAGTGCCTTCTTCTCATCATCTCTATGCCCAGCATCAGCGATACGGCTCTGATGATCGCCTTAATGGCTGGCAGGGATCCCGAGACTCAGGCATTGCCACCTGGCACACACAGCATCAACAGCAGGGCTGTGAGAATGGACATCTTCTTCTATACCCATCATCATCAGTCCCTTCTACCATCAATACAGTGGGCACAGGAAGTGGAAGCAACTCCAGTAAGTGGAACTTTGTCTATGTTGGATCTGTCATGCACTAAAATTACATTTGTGTGGCATATTACACTGTTACCTTATGCCTGATCAGTGTGTTTCTCTTAAGTCTTATCACCATGTTTACCATATTTACACTAGGTCTGATAAGCACCTATCTGAACCTTTTTGCCAGTCTTTTTGTTATACCTTAGGTGTAATTAGAATTTTTAAGTTGTGGCTAATGAGCACATTTATATTGTGTTTGATTGGTGCGTTACCATTTGGTTTGATCATCTGATCAGCGCAGCACAATTGCACAGTGGTTAGCACGTCTGCCTCACACCAAGGTTCAAATCCCAGGCTCGGCAAGGGTGTTTCTGTGTAGAGTTTGCATGTTCTTCCCGTGCTTGCATGGGTTTCTTCCAGGTACTCTGGTTTTCTTCCACTGTCCAAAGACATACACATTAGGCTAAATGGCTGTTCCAGATTGCCCCAGGTGGTAGTGTGTATTGTTGTGTGTGTGTTGGCCCTGTGGTGGTCTGGCAAATTGTTCAGGGTGCTCCAGGCTCCCCGCGACCCTAGTAGGATTAAGCGGTTCAGCAAATGAGTGAGTGAGAGTGCGTGATATCCGATCAGTATTTTTATTAGGTCAGATTGGAGTGTTTACACTAAGGTTGAGTTTGTTTGTAGGGTTGAGTCTGATCAGTGTCTTTACAGAGGGACTTCATGAGTGTTCTGCTGTTAAGTCTTGTGAACGAGTTAGTGCTTGGTGTATTTAAATTGTGTCTGATTAGTTTGCTTTTGGTCGATCTGATGTTAGATTTGATCAGAAGCTTTAAGCTGATTTGAGGTTGGTTAAAGGGTACCTGTGGTGAATTGATGTTACATTCATCCATTCATTCATTTTCTGAACCGCTTAATTCTAATTAGGGTCGCAGGGAGCCTGGCGCCCATCTCAGCCGACTCCGGGCAAGGGCAGAGTACACCCTGGACATCTTGCCAGGCCATCGCAGGGCAGAAACACGCTGACGTGTTGGTACTCTTGACGAAAATCAGCAATGGTTCTTTTACATGCCTCTCACCACAGACAGTGATAGACATGGCCTGCATTTGATATCCCAGTTAGCTGCACTGGGAGGACAGCAGTGACAACCCGTTGATAGTGGGGCTTGAACCCCCAACCTTGGGATCAGTAATCCAGCACCCTACCACCGGGCCACCACTGCCCCGAATTAGTGCTACTAGCTATATAAAACGTTTGACAACAGTGGTTCCTTTCGGCAACATCAGTCCTTGCCCTTTGTCAAAGTACGTGCGAGTGTTGTGACACTGGGCATGCTCAGAGACATGTTGCCTTCCTCACTGGCTGGTCCAGCCTGGTAGTGACGCAAACTCGTTGGATTGGCTGGGCTGTGTCACTGACCCCGTGCATCATAACACATTGTCAGCCAGTGATGAGCTGAACAAACAACAAGTGCAGAAATCACAGAAAACCTTTCTTTTGTGTTCCTAAACCAACTGACGACAGGAAAGCTGAATTGGCAAAGCATGCATAAGCCATTTTGGATCTACCGTCACGCTCATCTCTAGAAGCATTCTCCTTCCCAGTCACTAGACAAGACTCCTCCCTCTCTGGTTCAAATAGGTAACCATTTAAACCCATTTCCTCGAAACTGCTAGCCATAGTTGCTTCTTGAACACGTTTTATTATCACCTAAATTGTCACTTGCTGAATAGATCTGCTTGTGTACTTGCGCTGGAAAACCCCGCCCAACGAGATCACGTCACTTTCGGGAAAAAAGATTTCTAACGTTTGTTTTATCCCGCTAGTAATCCACGGGATAAAATTGCCCAGTACAGTGCTTTTTATGGTCATTTACGTTAATGATGACCAATAGCAGTAATCTTTTTGTTTCTCTTTTGATTCTGATTTAGTGTATACATTTGCTCTGGTCAGCATTTTAAATTTAGCTTGAGGTTGCTTACACTGAAATTGAATTAGGTTAATGTTGGATCTTAAGTCAACTCTTGTAGGTCTTTAATATTAGGTCTGGTCAACATATTAAAGTTAGGTCTAATTGATGTTGAGTCTGATCAGATTGGGTAAATTGGTAAGTCTGATCAAGGTTTTCACATTGAGTCTGATGAGTGTGTTTACAGTGAGTCTGATTAATGTGTTTATATTTAGTCTGAATAGTATGTTTACATTGAGTATGATGAGTGTGTTTATGCCTAGTCTGATAAATGTGTTTAAATTGAGTCTGATTAGTGTGTTTATATTGAGTCTGATTAGTATGTTTACATTGAGTGTGATGAGTGTGTTTATACCTAGTCTGATCAATGTGTTTAAATTGAGTCTGATTAGTGTGTTTACATTGAGTCTGATGCATGTGTTGGTGTTGAGTCTGAGGAGTCTGTTTACACTAGGTCTGATTAGTGTGTTTACACTGAGTCTGATTAGAGTTTTTACATTGGATCTAATTAGTGTGTTTACATTGAGTCTGACGAGTGTGTTAGTGTTGAGTCTAAATAGTGTGTTTACATTGAGTCTGATAAGTGTGTTAGTGTTGAATCTGATTAGTGTGTTTACACTGATTCTGATTAGTGTGCTTATGTTGAGTGTTTTGGGCAATATATATGCATGGAGTTCAAATGTACATAGTCTGATTAGTGTGTTTAGATTGAGTCTGATTTGCATTGACTCCAATCTGATTAATAGTTGCTTAAATTCTGGTTAAATAGGGTTTAGAAACATTTATGACAGTTCATTTAAAACTTGAATTGTTTGCCAATTATATACACACAAGGTGCCGAGCAGGTATGGCTGATTCCTAAGACACTTGTTTGCTGGAGCACTGATTGTAGGTCATAGATCAGATCTCAGATCAGATAGCCGGACTGATTGTGTTACATCTAACAGAGCCCAAAAAAAAAAGAGGTTTTTATGCATTTGCAATGATTTATATTGTAACATTTCATTTATTCGTTCATTTGCTGAACTGCTGAATCCTATTAGGGCTGCAGAGAGGCTGGAGCATAACTTAGCCGACTCTGGGCGACAGCGGGGTGCATCCTGAACAGCTCACCAATCCATCGCTGGGCCAATACACAACCATTTACACTCACACTGAGGGGCAATTCAGAACAGCCAGTTAGCCTAATGTGCATGCCTTTGGACTGTGTGAGGAAACCGGAGTCCCCGGAGGAAACCCACACAGGCACGGGGAAAACATGCAAACTTCACAAAGATGCGTCCTCGCCGAGCAACTTTTGCTTTTTTAAATCCTCATGAACTCGTCTGATGAATTTGCATTTAAGAAACATAAAAATTCAACGAGAACTAATTTTCTCAATAATTGACGGGCAAAAACATATTTTATTATGATTTTATTATGGTTGACTTTTTAACACAAACGGCACTAAACAAAAGTGAGCATGTGACGATCATCTTCATTTAAGTTTGATGGTGAAGATGGATGTTGTGTTCACCTCACTTTTAGCCTGTCTGTCCATGAAACACCACTACAATGTGAAACATATTCACAGTGAAATGGCTGTGACAAAGATATTGGGATTGAACATATCTGTGGTTAGAGCAGGATATTTCCAGCGTAGAATGCGAGGCTCCTTTTTTCTGATGAAGGAGACAGCTGAGGATATAAATAAGGGCCCATTTAATGCTTGGCTCTACAAGATCCCCTTTATTTTAGACTGCTTGGAGTCTGAGCCGCACAAAACCTATCAACAAAACAATCACTACTTCACCCACCACAAATGCACACTTATTAGAATTACAATCAGGTTGGTTTGTGACGGCTGAAATAACATTTTCCTTTTTACAGAATGGCTGCTTGTTTTTCTAGACTATTATGAATGCACCAGAAGAAGGTATATTTTTTTAACTGCTAATTTGTCTTTAACAGTTTTACAGAAACTGTTAAATATGTTTCGATGAAGAATAGGTAAAAGATAACAGTGCTGTGACTCATCCCATATTCCCAACCTGTTATATTAACCGCCAAGAGCATCATTTCAATTTTTAGCTCGGCATCTCGTCTCCTGCTTGCCACACACAGACAAACAGACGCTTCCACACCTCCCGGGCCATAGTCCGTCCCTAGCACCACATGCCATTCCTTGCCTTCCCTTGTAAGGTAGCCTTTTATGGGGACTGTATTTAGGGGAAATGGCTAATATTTAGGGACTGGACGGTGTAATGTTAGCTGGGCACCTATTTAAAACCAGTCCTGGAAAGCCTATACATAGGACAAACTGTTACTCGACTGCTTATAGGGTTTTCACCCTGTCCTGCCCCCTTCCGCCACTTGCCCTATACACTTGCTCCCTATCAGCTCTGGTGAGCTTGATGCCTCAGAACAGGCCCAAAGACTGAGATAGTTCATCTCAAAGAACAAAGCAATAAATACCACAGCCATGTTTCAAAACAGAGGAGTTAATCCCAAATGTGTCTCATACGTCTGTATTTAGACTTCTGACTTAATTACAAACACTCTGTTCTGATTCTGACTGTGGATTTAATTGTAATTTTCTTGCCAAATACAACTTGAGTCAGAATCCCTGTCTGACAGCCGAAATTTACATTGTAATACACCCTCCCCCCCTTCACAGAGAGGATACTATCTTTATCAGAGACATTGTCTTTTTATGAATGAAATTATGACTGCACTTACATATCCGAAAAAATGTATTAGCATTATTTTTATAGAAATGTAACTTCACCCCCAGCACTGAGATTAATTCCGCTCAATGATTTTCATAATTTAAAAAATTGTTAAGAAGTGGGCGGGCAGCACAGTGGTGTAATGGTTAGCATGTCCACCTCACAGTAAGAAGGTCCTGGGGTTGAGTCTCGCGCTCAGTGAGGGCGTTTCTGTGTGGAGTTAGCATTTTCTCCCCGTGCTTGCTTGGCTTCATTCGCGTAATCCGGTTTCCTCCCACATTTTCCTCCCAAAATTCAGGACGATCTCTCCCCATGTTCTCCCCTAATTTCTTAGTTGTATCCAATTCCCACCCATCAGGTATTGCCTTCCCTATCACACGACCACCACCAACCAGGGAGGGGTGTAAGCATGCACATGTTCCCTCCGTAACATGCAATGCTGCCACCCGTCTCTTTTCAAACTGCTGTGCATGCGTATTTGGGGTGGCCTAACACACCTGGAGGGAAAGCGCTATCCGCCCCTTGTACGAATGAGCTCACAGACACCCATGATTGGCTGGTGATCGCTGTGAGAGAAAGGGAAGTAAGCGTATGCCACCCTTCCCTCCTGTGAGAGCTCGGCCATTTAGCTCCCATGGACTCCCGGTCACGGATGGCTGTAGCATCAACCCTGATTTAAACTTGCGATCTCCGGGTTGATAGTATATACAAATAAACTGAATAGTCACGCACCGTGTCGAAGCATGGATCGGGAGTCCATGCAGGACGATTTTAACCAGAAGATGGCAATTTGGCTTCAAAAATAATGATTTTTATAAAAAGAATTTAATAGCAGCACTGACTCATGTTTCATCATAGTACAGATGTATAATTTATTTACAGATGAAAAAATCAACATGAGTGTGCAGTAACACTTTAACTTGAAACAGTTTATACATAACACTGATAAATATAATAAATATGTATATCTTGCGCACAGATTATGTGTTGAATGGCATTCTATTGTAAAACGCCATCTTGGATGCGCCTTCTTAATATTAAAATCATGAACAACATGCAAGTACTTTGAGATTTAGGTTTATGTTGGTTTAGCTTAGATTAGAGTCTGATTATGAAAATCTTGTCTAACTTCGTGGTGTGTGTGTGTGTGTGTGTGTGTGTGTGTGTGTGTGTGTGTGTGTGTGTGTGTGTGTGTGTGTGTGCGCGCAGTCCTGCAGTCTGCCGGTCAGCATAGTCCTCTGAAGCGCTCCGTCTCTCTTACTCCCCCGATAAGCGGCTCATCCACTCAGCCTCTGGGACATGGCTGGCTCTCACAGGAGGACCTGCGTGGACGTGGGGCACCTCTCACCCCAGACCATGCCCCTCTGTCTCCCCAGAGCAGCGTGGCGTCATCAGGGAGTGGCGGCAGTGAGCACCTAGAGGATGGCTCAGGCCTGGGCATGGCGCTTCGGAGCTCTTTCAGCGAGGAGGGGAGCGGCATGAGGGGTGAGGGAACTCTCTGTGTTAACTGCGTGAACTTGTGCTCCTATTCTCTCTGCATATGGAGGAAAGGGGTGTATTTCATTTGTCCATTAATTCCTATTCCAGAGTGCGCTTTGTTAAAGTAACTGCATTTAGTTGCATTGCTACATGATGTAGCTTCGCCTTTAAGTGCAATCTTCATTCATTCATTCATTCGCTGAACCACTTTATCCTAATCGGGTCACGGGGAGGCTGAAGCAGGGCCTATGGGCAATTTGGAATGGCCATTTAACCTAACATGCATGTTTTTGGACTGTGGGATTAAACCTATGTGTCCGGGGAACATCGAACATGCAAACTTCACACAGATACACCCTTGTCGTGCCCGGGATTTGAATCCAGGACCTTCTTACTGTGAGGTGCAAGTTCTAACCATTACGCCAATATGCCACTTCGCACATGAACTTGTAAAAGGAAAACCACACTTAATACATGAAAGTGTGTGCTATGTATAGTCCTGCGTTTTTAGTCCAGGCTTTAGATAACAGTGAATTTTGGCTTCAATGATACAAGGTGGTTCTCCAGTGGTCCTCCTACAGAGCAAGGCATTTTGTTTTACTTTTCCATTGTCACACCCAAACCCTGGATGTGTAAGCAGACGGGTGTGTTCTTGCCCACAGATGTTCCGGCATGGCTGAAGAGTCTGCGTCTGCACAAGTATGCAGGGCTTTTCTCCACTATGACCTACGAAGAAATGATGTCACTGACCGAGGAGCAGCTGGAGGCACAGGTGAGCATCGTTTTGTGTGGGTTGGAATCAGGTGTAGTTCAAGATAAGTTTAAGCTCTCTTTGCCGAGTTCAAGAAAAGTTCAAGAGCAAGTGTTGAATCATACCTGAAAATATATTTGTGAAAAAACTGGACCCAGTGGAGACCAACAAGAACATTTGGTGAGACTAATGATCAAGACCAATGGGCAGGTCCGAGTCCAAATTCCAGTCAGTCCAAGACTAGGATTAGTTGAGACCAAGTCAAGACAAAGTCCAAACAAAGTCCAAGTTAAAATCAAGTACATTTTTTGAGAGTCATGTTATTCTTTCTTGTGTTCATGCTCATTCAAGATGGAGTTTGAATTGATTCAACCGATTTCACTTTCTGAACAAGCTTTCTTAATCAATTATTTAGTTTTGAACATGTAGCTTTAAAGGCAGCTTGACTTGGCTGTGTCCAACTTGAATACTAGAATATTTGGTCAGACCAGTGGCCAAGAACAAGACATGTTCGAGTCCAAAAAACAATGAGACTGAAATAATAGAAAAACATTTCATTAAACGACTACTTTCAAATTTACACTTGGTTCGATTCTAGTTCGATGACCTGTGTTAATTTTATGGTTAATGAAACATCTGCATAATTTTGACAAGAAAGAGCTCTCTCAATCATTTTTCTACATCTTTAAAATCCAAAACTTTTGTGTACTTAACTGAAAACCGCAAACAAAACTAATGAATAGGGAATAAAAGAATTACAACATGCTGCTATTTTTAAACGAATCAATGACGCAGCCTGACACGAATCAGAGTTACTGTTAGCTCCCGGAAGTAAGTAGCAGTATTTCTGAATGTGCACCATGGCATGTTTCCAAAGCTAGAATGTTTATTTATTAAATAATGATATGTCACATTGTTTATTAATTTATAGTAAGGTTTAATATGATGGAATGCCTACGAAACACCAAAACTAAACTACTGTTTCCAAAGATTCAACACCTGACCAATCAGAATTGAGACTTCAACAACTCTGTATACAGTCCACTATAACGATGCCTATAAATGGATAATACCTCCATTTCTCACACAGAACGTTACTAAAGGGGCACGGCACAAGATCATCATCAGCATTCAGAAACTGAAGGAGAGGCAGAACATGCTACGGTCTCTGGAAAAGGTTTGACTTTAATTTTTTTCCTCTCACACATTAATTGCTCTAGATTTCAGTATAACTACTACTGTTGTAGAGCAAAAGTTCTTGTAACATTAGCATTTTAAGGCCTGTCTCAGATGATCCTGTTCTACTCACTCACTTATTTGCCAAAACGTGTAATCGGACTAGGGTCACAGGAAGACTGGAGCCTATCTCAGCTGACACTGGGCAAAGGCGGTGTACACCCTGAACAGTTCACCAGACCATCGCAGGGCCAACACACACACACAACCATTTACACTAACACTCACCCCTAGGGGCAGTTTGGATTTGCAAAGTCTTTTGACTGTGGAAGGAAACTGGAGTACCCGGAGGAAATCCATGCAAGCAAGGGGAGAAACTCCACACAGAAACGCCTGAGACTGGTACTCAAAACCAACACCTTCTTGTGTGAGGCGGACGTGCTAACCACTATGCCACCATGCCGCCCTGTTCTCATCTAGCCACCACTAATACTATTTTGGCTGCTGTTATCCACTCATTTGTTTCTTTGCTTTTTTATAATACCTAAAGGGTAAAGCCTCTCTCAAATATGTCTCACAATAGGTAAAACAGGTCCATGAGAAAAATTGGGCAAATTTCAGTTGTGGGTGAGTTGAATGAAACCTGTTCGTTGAAAATAGGAAATAGGTCCAAAAATAGAGGAATAGGTCATGGAGGTTTAAGCATGGTCTAAATCTAAAGGTAATTTGTTATGTCAGGTTCATTTCATAGGTCTGTTGTGTGATGCAACAAGAAGGTCCTGGGTTTTCCCAGGCCTTCCTGGGCTTGGGTGTTCTGTGTGGAGTTTGCATT
This sequence comes from Tandanus tandanus, assembly GCA_039654325.1. Taxonomy (NCBI): domain Eukaryota; kingdom Metazoa; phylum Chordata; class Actinopteri; order Siluriformes; family Plotosidae; genus Tandanus; species Tandanus tandanus. The sequence goes on along the minus strand of JBCNYH010000022.1, from coordinate 22,340,664 downwards.
CTCTCCCCATGCTTGCTTGGGTTTCCTCCAGGTACACCAGTTTCCTCCCACAGTCCAAATGCTACTTGGCAGTTCCAAATTGACTCAAGTTGTGATTGTTAGTGTTAATTATTGTGTATGTGTTGCTCTGTGATGGTCTGGCAAGCTGTTCAGGGTGTACCCCGCATTTGCCCAGTGTCGGCAGAGATAGGCAACAGCCTCCCTGTGGCCTTAGTAGAATTTGGCAAATGAGTTATATGAGTGAGTGTTGTGTGATGCTCTCGTATTGCTGTCGTATTGTTGTGTAATGATAGAGATTTTAAATGTGAACGCAACTACGAAATTTTCACACCCACCTCACGCAAACTTGCATCAATCGCCTCTGTCGTGTCCCCTCTAAATTAGTGCAGCAAAAATTGCAATTTGTTTGTGAAAGGATGCTTAAAATATGCATTCTTTAAACCTGCTTTTACATGAGCAATGGAAACAAGTTGACCCCGGAACAGCTTGTGCCTGGAGCAAGCTGCGTCCTATGTGTTTACACAGTCACACGCAAATAGGTGACAAGCCAGAAGCTAGAGGAAGAACAGGCATGCAAACCACTGGAGAAGAGCTGCCCATCTGCTACGAAAGCCAGTGAAATGACCTAATGATGAATGCTACTGTAAACGGCTCAACCCTTCTACTTCACACCGATTGTGTTCTGGAGATGATGTTCTGGAATAACCTCCACCACCTTAAAAAGTGGAGCAAATTGCACCCACCGGTGTGAAGTTGTTCTGGAACAAATAATTTTTACACAGGTTGTTCCAGGTGCAATTTGTTCTGGCGCAAGTTGTTCCAGCACAAATGCCTTTTAAAAGCAGCTTCTTAGGCATGCTAGCCAGGCAAGCTAGCCAGCTATTATCCTTTTAAACTGCTGCTCTTGCTGCATCACGTGGCAGTGGAACAGTCATGTAAAGCACAGACTTCCCTTTTCTGCAAATATGAAGTTACAGAACCTGTGTTGATGCGGTTGACGGGACAAAGAGTATGCTGTCTCTTACTTTCTCAAAGTAGAGATGCAAAGTATGTTATTTGCAAACAAAAAAAGTATGATTTTTGCCTCCGAATTTAGCCTGAGTAATGTCTGATGAGTTTTTCTAGACCACCATAAAAATGGTGAATAGGCACCGAATTCAGACATGAAAACAGTGAGTGACTATACTGCAGGACATTTGGATCCCCATGCTCTGATTTCAGATCAGCGCTTTCAAGATGCCTAATGATGAGAAATGGGACTCTTCATGCTGTGTGTTTTGATCTACTGAGCTTTAAGTAGTACATGTAAAGCTGTTTGAGCTTGGCCAAGCCCCATAGGTGAAAACAAACATGTATTTTCGGGAGAACTTCATCACCACATGTCATTTTACACCTCATTAGGTGGCAGAAATATCCCAACACCTGACTGTTGCTCATCTGCAACTTACGGACGTGTCAAAAATAAATAATGCAGCTGGCTGTGACCTTGAATAGCAATTATACTCACATCTAATGACTTACCTCTCACTTTTTCACCCTGGGTTTGTCACTCGATAAATCTCGTATCTCTCTTCAACATTTTTTGTGTGTATTTTTTTTTAATCTCTAGTCTTCTCATGTCCCCCACCTCTCTTTCTCTCTCTCTCTCTCTCTCTCTCTCTCTCTTTCTCAGGATGTGTTGGAAGGAGGGAATCTGCGTTCTCCTTTGCAGGAGCTTCATTATATCATTGGGACTCCCATTAAAACATTCAACGGCTTGGCCGAGTCTCCACATCGCCCCCTACTGAGCGCCGAGGGAAAGAGCGTAGCCACTGGAGTGTGTGTGAGTGGAGGGGAAGCTGAAAGCAGCACCACACTCATAGCCGAGGGGGACATTCCTGCTCAGTTCACACGCGTCATGGGCAAAGGTACACATAAACAAACATGTTTGTCTTACTTGACTAGTGAGGACTTTCCACTGACATAATTAGTAATGCTACGACATCATGCTGTGCTACACTTAAATCTAACCCTGACCTTAACCTGAGTTAATGAAATGAAACATTTCAGCACTTTTAGTTTTTTATGTATTAAGCGGCAGGTTTTTTGTTAAAAAATCTTTATGGGGACTCACCAAATGTCCCCACAAGCACAGATTTATCACAGATTTGATATTCTTATACATTTTCTCACAATCTTACACATATCATTAGGGAGATTTTACTGTGATAAAAGACACACACACACACACACACACACACACACACACACACACACACACACACACACACCCACGCAAAACTTTTCCTCTGTTTTTGATGCCCTTATTGCTTACGTTTTCTTTCTCGCTTCGTACCC
>JBCNYH010000022.1:22316378-22330801 GCA_039654325.1 Tandanus tandanus | reverse complement strand
GGAAAGGCGCTGTTGTGGTGTCAGATTCTGTTCTATTTTGCCTAGAGTATGGTTCCCGCTGAGAGAGAGAGAGAGAGAGAGAGAGAGAGAGAGAGAGAGAGAGAGAGTGAGTGAGAGAGAGATTTAAGAGAAGAGTGTTCCACTAACACACATTCCACAGAGACAGTCGCTCTCTCACTTGCTGCCAGAGCAAAAAACCTTACATCAGTGTGTCAACACTCACTTCCTGTAGCTTGTCCTTCATAAAAGTGGACCATCTAGCAGAGTAGAGAGAAGGGGAGCCCTGTGTGTGTGTATGTGTGTATGTGTGTGTAGGAGAAGGAAAAGGGTAGCTCGTACAATGACACTCTTTGTATACTGTGCCTTTAGAGGCCCATTCCAATCACTGTTCTCTCTCATTCATCTCCTTTTCTGCTTCTCTTTCTTTTTCCCACATTTTCCGTATCTTCTGTCCCTTTTCACTTTTCCTCCCTTTGTTTCCTTCCTCTGCTCCCTCATTCTTCTCTTGTACTCATTTCTTTCTCTCTCTCTCTCTCTCTCTCTCTCTCTCTCTCTCTCTCTCTCTCTCTCTCCATTTAATTTTAATTTCTCTCTCACATCTTTCGAGTCCCAGAGTCCAAAAACAAGTACTTGAGAGTGACTGTCAAGTTCACCGCCTTGCTCGTAAGCTCGCTTGTCACAACAAGTCAAATAATGAAATCAGATTAATTTAAGTTAGGGATTCTGGGTAAATTGAGACAGACTAAATTTGTGTGTGTGTGTGTGTGTGTGTGTGTGTGTGTGTGTGTGTGTGTGTGTGTGAGTGTGTGTGTGTGTGTGTGTGGGGAGGAGCCTCAGAGGATTTACTCCCTAAAAATAGCACATGGAGTATGCAGTCCATCCATCAGTCCCTCCCTGACTCAGGGATTTGTGAAGACCCTGGCAGTGCTGACTCAGCCTAAGTCCAAGTGTGGGATGATGCAGTGATCACTCTCAGTAGAACAGTACAGAAGAAAGTTCATTCATTCATTCATTTACTGAACAACTTAATGCCACAAGAATCGCGGGGAGGCTGGAGCCTATCACAGCCGACTCCAGGTTGAAGGCAGGGTACACCCTGAACAGCTCATCTGTCCTTTGCAGGGCCACCAGACACACAACTATTCATACTTACACTTAGGGGAAATTGGAACAGCCAATCAGCCTAATTTGAATGTTTTTGGACTGTCGGAGGAAACCGGAGTACCTGGAGCAAACCCATGCAAGCACGGGGAGAATATGCAAACTCCACACAGAAACACCCTTGCAGAGGGACTAACCACTGTGCTAACCACTACTAAATATGTGCACATGAGAAGTTTATTGTATTATTAATATGTAATATTTAGCATATATTAATCAGAACTTTTAAAAATGTAAATAGTTTTTATAAAAATCCAACAGACTTTACCAAGGACCGGTGTTGAACTCTCAAACCCGACTTGAGAATTCAACACTATCATCATATAAAGCACAACATGTAAATTTTTCTGCTGGTGTATCATGTTTGTGATGGTTGTCTGGACTTACGTGTGTTTTTCGTGTGTTTGGGCACAGATCTGCAGGTTCCTGTGACTGAGCCAGACATCAATAATCGACTCGAGTCATTGTGCCGCAGTATGACTGAGCATGCTCTCGAAGGTAAACCATTTCCTGTTTATAAAACATCACATAGCACTTTATAAACGCACTTTAGTACTATACGTCTGGTTGTGTACACTGATGGAAGTCGGTGTGTTTGCTTGTGGTTTCTGATGCTATGTGAGAACACAGAGCTGAAAAAACAGTTGTGGCTCCATGCTGCAGCTGAATCATTTTCTTCTCAGCAATTTAATTTCATTTTTCTTTATCAGACTGTGAGCGTTGAGTCAATCAGTATAGTGATACAGTACATGGTACATGTACATGACTTAAGGCGTGGCTTTAAATTTGACTACCACCCACACTAAAAACAAAGCCGGTGGAAAAACTTTGACTCTTTCACTGTGTTTGTGTGAAGAAACACCCACAATCACATCTAGTGTCAATTTGGAACAGCTAATTAGCCTAATGTGCCTTTCTTTGGACTGTGGGAGGAAACCAGAAGTGCCTGGAGGAAACCCACACAAGCAAGAGGAGAACATGCAAACTCCACACAGAAACTCCCCGAGCCCAGGAATCAAACACAGATCCCAGGCCTTCTTACTGTGAGGCGAATGTGCTAACCACTGGGGGCAGCAGTCTAAGCATTGAGGACCAGATATCCCTCTTCCCAGCCACTTCCTCCAGCTCTTCCGGAGGGACACCGAGGCGTTCCCAGACCAGCTGAGAGACATAGTCCCTCCAGCATGTTCATTGATGACCAGGGAGGTGTTCAGGAGGCATTCCAATCAGATGCCTGATCCACCTCAACTGGCTCCTCTCAACGCGAAGGAGCAGCAGTTCTACTCCAAGGTCCTCCCGGATGGCTGAGCTTCTCACCCTATCTCTGAGGGAGAGCCCTGCCACCCTGCGAAGGAAGCTCATTTCAGCCACTTGTATCCGCAATCTTGCTCTTTCGGTCACTACCCAATGCTCGTGACCATAGGTGAGGGTTGGAACGTAAATCAACTGGTAAATTGAGAGCTTAGACTTGCGGGTTAGCTCCCTCTTCACCACGATGGGTTGGCACAAGCTTCGCTTCATGCAAAATGTCTCCACCAATCCGCATCCTTCCCTCACTCGTGAACAAGACCCCGAGATACTTAAACTCCTCCACTTGGGGCAGGACCTCATTCCAGACCCGAAGAGTGCATTCCACCCTTTTCCGGGTGAGAACCATGGCCTCAGACTTGGAGGTGCTGATTCTCATCCTGGCTGCTTCGCACTCAGCTGCGAATCGCTCCAGTGAGAGCTGGAGGTCCCGGCTTAAGAAAGCCAAAAGGACAACATCATCCGCAAAAAGCAGAGACGAGATCGTATGGCCACCAAACCAGAACCCCTCAACGCCTCAGCTGCGCCTAGAAATTCTGTCCACATTATGCACAGAACTGGTGACAAAGGACAGCCTTGGCGAAGTCCAATAATCCCGTCCAGAAACGAATTCGACCTGTTATTACCAATGAGGACCAAGCTCTGGAGACCAAATGGCACGTAGCAATGGGTTCGGTACACTGTATTCCCGGAGCACACCCCACACACGTCTGAAAGGAGCACACCCCTGAGGGACACGTTTGAAAGCCTTCTCTAAATCCATAAAGCACATGTGGACAGATTGGGCAAACTCCCATGCCCCCTCCAGGATCCTGTAGAGTGTGTAGAGCTGGTCGAGAGTGCTGCAGCCACTTGAACGTAAACTTTAGTGCTTTTTTATTTGGAAAACCCAGTTTCCATGCATACCTGTATTGGTTTACAGGCCGCTCTGACGTGTAATGTCTACGAGGCAACAAAACAAATGTGGTGTCTACGTATTCTTCAGCTCAGTACGTATGCTCACTATCACTACCTGCTGAACTGGAATGCTCATTACTGTTTTCAAAACTGTTTTTTCCCCCTTTTTTTCAGCACAGATCTATTTATTTATTTATTTATTTTTATTATTTTAATTTTTTTGGATTTTTCCTTCCTAATTTTAGTCGTATCCAATTCCCACCAATCAACTTTTGCCTTCCCTATCACGCGACCACCACCGACCAGGGAGGGGCGTAAGCAAGCACATGCCCCCTCCGTGACATGCGATGCTACCACCCGCCTTTTTTTTCAAACTGCTGCGCATGCGTATTTTGGGGGCGGCCTAACACACTCGGAGGGAAAGCGCTATCCGCCCCCTCGTACGAATGAGCTCACAGACGCCCATGATTGGCTGGTGTTCGCTGTGAGTGACAGTGAGCGTATGCCATCCCTCCCTCCCGTGAGAGCTTGGCCAATTAGCTCCCATGGACTCCCGGTCACGGATGGCTGTGGCATCAATCCGGATTCGAACTTGATGGTTGCGCACCTTGTCGATGCGCCACTCGGGAGCCTCAGCACAGAGCTATTTCTGAAAATGCTGATCTTATGGACGAGATTATCAAACATATCTGTATAAATGTTGAAACTGTCACCAATTCACCTGTTAGCAACATTACTGCAAAACCTAAAGAGTCAAGTTCACACAGCCAACATGATTAAATCCTAACTGAAACTCTGATTGTGGTACGTGAAGAATGATGTGAATTTGATTGTGACCACTCTTAATAGCTTTAAAACACTCCAGAATGAGTAGTTCCTCCTGCGCCTTTAAGGCAGTGCTCTTGTAAGGCACTGGAAACACTGGAAGGGTACATTTTGTGCTTTGGCTTCAAATGCAAAGAGTTTGGAATGTGAACAAACATGGTTTGAGGTAGCGGTGAATACTGGCTCGTTATGCTGTAAAGCATGCACAGAAAGCGTTCTTTATCGGCAAAATCGTCTGAAATGGCATCCTGCTTAATTAGGTCAAATACTGCAGCCGTGCTTCCACCGTTGGGCCTGAGCTGCAGAGGAAAATTACACTGTAGCTTTTGGACAGAGCAAGAATGTACTTTTCCGTCTCGGAGAGTTTTCAAGCGAAGCTCCTCAGTTACTCCACACCGATGTAACCCAAGCTGAGAGCAGCAGCCACAACAAAACACAGCAAATCCATCAGTCTGCTGAATAACCCCACTGCTCTGGGTGTGACGTTAGGCGGCGGGGAAAAAAGGTGACCGTTCCTGTATAAAGCAGACTTTTCCCTTCACATAAAGAGGGTGTGTGTTTTTTAGGATCCGAGCTGAGACAGAGACCCTCAGTGGCCGGACAAGTGCGGCTTTGTGTGTTTGGAGCACAGTAAGGCATTGCGGTGAGCTTAGGAATGCCCGAGCCGCTGCCCACAGAGCTGGCTGTGTTCCTGGATCATGCTCAGCCAAAACGTACCCCCATCCCGCCTGGAGTGTTTCCCCACTATACTTTCTACTAATGATCATAATAAATTTTATTTATGTACTACCTTTCTGACATTTTACGATGGATATTGGACATATGTCTAGGTGCTGTATATACTTTGGGTCCAGTGAAAAGGTTTTAAATGCTTTTGAATATAATACTACTAATAATAAAAATAATAATCCTTTTAGTTATGTGGCATGCTTGAAACTAATTTGTTTTTGTTTTTTGGCATTAAAGGCTCAGAGGCCTTACCTCCTTCTCTAATTCCGAAAGACACAGAGGCCACGCCTCTTTCATTAATACTAACAGGAAGAGAGGCTGCACCTCCTTTACTCATACTGACAGACACAGGGGCCCCGCCTCCTTTAGTGAAACTGACAAACACCATGAATACTGACAGGTGCCCTTCCTCCTTCACTGACACTGACTGGCACAGAGGCCACACCTCCTTTACTGATACTGGCAGGAACAAAGGCCATGCACACATTAAATGCACTGAGGTATATATTCAATTCGTGTATGTAAATGAGCGGATACCTGTCTGATAAATGTAATGTAGTATAATCTGCAAGTGTGCCTAGCCATATTTTATATAGACGTTCACTAGTTTATATCTGATTTGTTGGTTTAATATCTGTATTCTGTTATTTTTGCCTTTATCTTGACGTCACCATGTCCTATTCTAACAATTTTGCACACTCACTTGAGGAAAACGGACTACAAACACCAGCCATTTTAAACTGGTGAATGTAAAGTATAAAACAGTTTTGAGCAGATTGCAACTTTAAAAATATAACTAAAAACCACCTGATGATGAAAACATACATATTTTCAGTGTAAGAGGAGAGATTGGAAGGCTTTCCTTTCATTTTCTTTTGAGCTCTTAGTCTGTGTTAGTATTTCTTTATGCACGTACATGACTGAGTAGCAGACTGAGGTGCATTTTTTTTTTGGACTTTTGAAATATTAATTATGTTGGGTCACTTGTAAGCTTATAACTGTTGGAAATTATTTAATTTATTAAACAAATTCCAGTCTGAATATTTTAATTATGTATATAAGTGCTTTTAATGAGCAACCCGAAGTAAAACACAAAATGCAAATTACATTGTACAAAGTCCATGACTTATCCCTGTTTTTCTATGTATCATGACTTTTGCAGGCCTCAAAACCAATTTTTATTTTTCAATAATTTTAGTGTGTTTTAATGATATAGGTGAAGTTAACCACCAGCAACAACAATAATAATAGTAATAATTATCAGTCATTTGGTTCATTCATTGTAATATAGATCAGTGTGTTTCCTTTCAGACATGTTTGGTCATGTGATGGCCAATCCAGTAATATACATCAATGGTTATTATAATGAATGAATGACTCAGATGTTCTTCATTATGTGTTTGTAGATGGTGTTGATCGGACTTCCACTATCTGAAAGAGCACAAGGAAAGGAGGCAGAGCTAACTATGTTTTGAAGAGACGGTGGAGGGGAGGGCCATCTTTGTGGCATACACCCGCTTTGTCCTTAAACCCCGCCCAGTTTCTCATCTAACTAACACAGCCAGTGGTAGTGGAAATTATGGCTGGTGGGTGTGGCTTACATGCTACCATTCACACACCTGTGAAAGCCTGCTGCAACTGACCAGCTCCCATCATCATCATCAATATTGTTGTTGCCATGACTACTTTTTTTTAACATTAGGCATTGGATATTTTGGGGCGATAAAAAGAAAAAATAATAAAGCCAATCAGAGGTACTGTATGAGGTTTGGCGAATATGGAGAAGAATACAGAGGATGGAGAGATCCATGAGACTTTGTGGATTGTGAAGCTGCCTCGCTGCATGCCGAAACCAAACAGAAAAAAACAGCCAGTAATCAACAAAAACATACTAAAAACCAGAAGCTGATCATAACTTACATGGAATCACCAAACCAAACCATGTTGTTTACACGTGTCTATCAGTTATCATCTCCAACAGCAACTTCCAGAATCAGTTTACAAGGTTTTAGTTTTTCTTGGATACATTTGGGAATTTCTTGACTGTTGTTTTGTGAAAACTTGAAGTGTGAGAGCAGCAATGGTCAGAGAACAGAAGAGGAAGGAATGTGTGTGTGTGTGTGTGTGTGTGTGAGAGAGAGAGAGAGGGAGATCAAAGGGGGAAAGGGAAGTGATGTAAGCATTGCAGGATGTGAGGTAGAACAAGAGGGGGGAAGGAATGTTGTGAATGGATTTGGACGTCAAGGGAAGTGGATGAAGGCATGTAGTAAGTCAGGCTAAGGTGGAAATGTTTGTTTGGAATGGAAAGAGATATGTCGTGAGATTTCCTGCTTGGAATCTTTTTGGAAGATGTCACTGATATTGGTTGTATTTGAACGTGTTTGGAGAACAGAAAGTCAGAGTCACGTAAAAGGTTACACTGGACCACTGCTCATCTGGGGCTGTGCTTATACTCTCAGCTATATGCTTGGACTGTAAATAAATATAATAGAACACGTAAATATAAATTAACACACCCATTGGAGAGGGTTCAGAAAGCTTTGTTTTGCATAATACAATCCACATGCTGGAGTGACTGGAGGCCGTTTATTAAAGTATATTGCGCCATCTGGTGGCCAAATGATGATACAGTCATGTGCCTTCACGTGGACATTCAGGCATCTATCAGAAAACACAGTGATATTTGTTGATAGTTTTAGGTGAAGACTAAACTTTTTTTCCCAGTGTGACCACAGAACATTTGAAAAATAGCTAATAAGCAAACACGCTCAGCTAACGTCTGACTGAGAGCACGGTGACACCAAGCTCGTCATCCCTAGCCAGAAATAGAGAAACCAAAATGTCACCAATATCTCAGTGTTAAAATTGACAGAAGTTGCAAATCATTAATAGAAAAACACACTGTGTGAAGACTTGAAGATAACTATTAACAAGGCATCTTATAAGAACTGATGAATTTGTGTTAGCCTTAAGTCAACACCACGAGGAAATTAGCTCTTTTGTTGTTGTTGTTGTTGTTGTTGTTTCCCCCAATGTTGTCTTAAGGTCAGGTAGCCTATTAGCATAATCACATTTGTAGGTTTACAGTGTGGAATAAGCTTTTCAGTCGAACTTGGTGAATCTCGGCGATTTTCTCTGAGCAATATTCACTTCGAGTAGCTGTTTGATTTTCTGCATGGAAGAGCGTTGATTAGAAATCTATAAAGGTTGTTGATTTTTGGGGCAATTTAAAGCCCTTAGAATGAGGGTTTGTAGAGTTTTGTGTGTCATAGTTTTTTTTTTTTTTTTATAAGATCTTGTTTGTTATGCACTCAGTGCTGTGAAACGCTAAACTATTGAAAGCAAACATGCTTACGTGCAATAGATTGGGCGAAGCTGTGCTGGAGCTAGAAGTAGATCATGAACTAGGGGTGTGCACTGGGGCTGGGATCCCAACAAAATTGCAAGTGCTTTTTTTAACTTTCATGCCGGAGTATACTGCCCCTAAGGGTTATGGGGATTTTTTTTATTATTAATATGTCTTGGAGCTACTTTTTGTGTGACCTAGCAATAAGGGTTAGGCTTAAAGCAAAAGTATTGCAAGGGAAGGCAGTAGTAGTAGCAGGCAGTCAGATATGAATCTTGCATCACAAAGCTTCATTAGCATTAATAAGCAGAGTTGAGATTAAAACAAACAAACAAAAAAAAAACAATACTGCTTTTATGCACACCCCATCATGAATCTGAGAGTGTGTGTGTATGTGTGTGTGTACGCTTTTAGCTTTTCACTGCCAACAATACACTACACTACCATATGGAATAACGTTAAGGGCTGCCGTTGGCTTCACCCACAGCCAAAGATGTTACCACAAATTAGCAAAGTGAGGAAAGAAAAGAGTCTAAAAAGTGCTGAGTAAGGGCTCTCTGCTGAACAAAAGTTGCCATTTCTCAGTATATACGCCTTTTTAATAAAGTTCTTTAATAACAGTCATGACACTCAGAAAATAAGCAAGAAATAAAACTCAGAGTTGTGTAGCAACTAGTTAACTTCCCAAAGATGCTCCATGTTAGCTTTGCTAACAAGATAACACTAAGCCTTCATGTCAGCTAGCTAACTAGCAGTCTGTCTTGAGTGTTTGTGAAGCCTTAATCCAAGCTATCTATTATCTAATAAGAGGATTATGATTATTTTACTCTGTTTAATCACAATCTTCATGACTAAACATCTAAATCATCCCCATCCAGCCATGGCCTAATGGTTAGAGAAGCAGCTTTGGGACTGAAAGGTCGCTGGTTTGATTCCCGTACCAGCAGGAAACATGTGTGGCGTTGGGGGATTGAGCTGCACCTTCCCTTCCTCCACCTTCATGGCTGAAGTGCCCTTGAGCAAGGCACCAAACCCCCAACTCCTCTCCGGGCGCCCCAATGTGTGTGGCAGCCCACTGCTCCGAGTGTGTGTGTGCTCACTGTTTACATGCGTGTGTGTGCTCACTTTGAATGGGTTAAATGCTGGGTCAGATTTCTCAGAGAAAAAAAACAACAACAAAAAAATCCCTTTAAGACGAAGCAAACTGTGATTAACATTAATAATTCATAAGCATGAGAAACGTCTACTCTTGTTCTCTAGAGACTTGCCCATGAAAGCACATAATGAGGCACTTTGCCATGTTCCCTACGTATGATACTCTTATTATGAGTTGAAAAAGATGGGGTAGAGCAGGGACTATCACTGCCTTAGACACACACATACACACATGCATGGCAAATCGCAGAGAAAGCCTCCTTTTTGTGTCCTCCTTTAAAAAAGTGAGAAACATTCAGTGGCATCCTTAACTCTTAAGTCATGCTGTTGTAAACTGTTCGGCTTCTTTGCTACATATGGATAAAGGTTTTCTAGACGCATGTAAGCATTTTCTCTTAGAGGGCCATGAGGCTTCATGAATGCGTGGGTCTCATTAGCATAATAGCCACTCAACACTGCCATTTGAACGAACCCTATTAGCAGATTCAAATAATTATTTATTCATTCTCTTTTTACTATTATTTTCACAGAGGTTATTGTATTCATTAGATGTATTATTTAAGATACCGTATGTATTAACTCGCTATGGCTGGTAACCATAAGTACATCTCATATCATTTTGTTATTTTGTTGTTGTCCTTTTTTCCCCCTTTATCTAAAAATGTATTTTATAGTCTTTTTGTGATTCTGTTCTTTATTTGCTGATTTGTTTCTTGGTGTAAATGGTTCACTCTGGGATCCCGATGGCCAATCGCGTGCTGTATAAGTGTGGTGTTGGTGGCGGTGTTCGGGCCTTGGTGTTTCACCACATCGATGTAGATAATGAACACAAAGCTGATTTTTCAGCTGGTTCTTGCAGTTGTGTGGCAGTGTACGATCGTTTCGGCATGACATGATGCTGCAAGATTCGGATATGGTTTAACGACCATGGTTTACCCTGTGGAAGACTCTAATGTGCATGTGTAGAAGTGTACGTGCGTGCCAATAATGAGTAACAATCTCTCAATGTGTAGAATGTGTAGTGTACTGAATATGTGTGTGTGTGGCAGTCTGGGAAAATTCTTATCATGTCCCTGCAGTTGAATTTTGTTGAAAATGATTATTCTCCTAAAGCTAGAATTGGTTTCACAGTAATATAGATTGACGTTGGTACTTTAAGAAGGCATAAATATATTTTGCAAAATGTAATATAGGTTTTATTTTGGATAGTGTTTAATCTCATCTTGGTGCCTGCATTCAAAGTTATGTACAAAAAAATACAGCTTTAAAAACCATGTTTACCAGTGCAACGGAAAAGCCACTGTCACCCAAGATTTTTGAAGTTCAAGCCCTTGGTGATGCCACAGCCATCCTTGACCGGGAACCCACGAGAGCTAATTGAAACGAGCTCCCAGGAAGGGAAGGAGGGATAACATACAATCTCTTCCCTGTAACATTAACAACAACTAGCCAATCATGGTGGTCTGGGAGCTCATGCATACAAATGGACAGACAAGCTCATGCATACAAGTGCTGTCACCTGAGTGTGTTCCACCGCTCCTCAATATGTGTACACAGCAGTTCAAAAAGATGTGGTCGGCTGGCATCACGTGCCTTGGCAGAAGTATGTGCTTGCTTTGGCATTCACTGGTAGGGAGGCAATATTTGACGGGTGGGAATTGGCCATACGAAATTAGAAAGGAAATTGGAGGGAAAAAATCCCACCCTAAAAAACCTTCAACAACCCGAGTTGCTGGAAGAAACCCAGCAAAAGTGATCATCAATACAAAAAAGAGTGCTCTCTATACAAAAACACTGACCGAAAGCCACACATATACCAGTACATAACGTTATTAAGTACACCTACACCATACGTACCACTCAGACACTTGAACAGAAGTGAGCAACGAGCGTAGGTGTACCTAATAAACTGGCAAACCAGCATACAACCCATACAGCACGTCTAACTGCACATGACTGCAACCAAAAGGTCAAAGTGAAAGATATTCCAAAGTGTTCAATTTTTTTTAAAATACTGGCTCTGTTCATTAGTCATAATGTGTAATTCTTTCTTTTTTTAAGGAAAAAAACCGCATCTATACTGTATCCTATACCGCTTTACTGTGTCCTTTAATTATTTTCAAGAGCCGATGTCCTGTATTGACTGCAGGCTTACATATATAAATATATTATATACATATATATTTTAAAAGAACATCATATGTTTAAAAAAAGAAAAGAAAAATGTACCAAAAAAAGAAATAATTTATATTTTAAAAATGCATGAGTGGCTGGGACGTTGTATTTAGAATAACAAATGGCAGTGCCTTTTCTCTCGTTGTTTTGGACTTGGATATTTAGCTGAAATGTAAAGGATTTTATAAGGATTTAAATATTTAGTGGTTAATAACAAAGCTGGAAACGTTGACTAAAAAAATGAATCCAAACGTACAAATTGTTGGTTTTATTGAATTTTTTTTTTTTTTTTTTTTCTCAAAAAAGCAGCATGTCCTTTTGTTGGCCTTGTCTGTCAGATAAACACTTCAGTTTCGCTTCGGTACTTTCAATGCTGATATGAAGTTATATGAATTATACCAGTCTCTACAACAATCAGATGTGTGTATATATTATATATATTTGTATTTGTCGTGTTTTGTGAGTAAATGTCTTGTAATTTTTGTATTTTGTACATTTTTCAAACAAACGCTGCAACTTAACGTGAACTTTTCTTGGTTTTATTTTTTTTCTTTCTTCTCCTGTGAGAAGTACGCGAAAAGAAGACGCTACCTTAAAGAAGATGGCAAGAAACACATCGGTTAAATACTGACACTTCAGTCTGCAACTGAGAATTTCAACTTCAGTTTAAAAAGGTTTTTTTGTTGTTGTTTTTGTTTTTTTGCCCCCCTGGGAAACTCCGGGGTATAATAAGGGAGATACAAATACATGCAAAGTTTTTTTCTGTCCGCATCCTGCAAGAACCTGCTTGGATCTGATGCTCAGATTGGCCTGAGAGTGTGTGTCCTTATGTTGAGTGTGAACGCTGTGTGTTCTGTATGTAATACGAAGAGAAAAAAAAGATCTGTTTGTGTGCTGATAAAATGTTTGTTTCATCCAGTCTGTGTTTGACATCATTGCTTGACATCTTTGTAATAACTACAGACGAAAAGTATTAAAGAGTAACTTTTGGAAAAAAAAAAAAAAAGATTGACTGAGCGGTGATACTTTTTCAGTTTGAACTGAAGTTCACACTTTAAGCTGCAAAACCCCCTGGAAGGGCAGGCCAATACACTGCATTCAGGCTACCTATTCACCATTTTTTAGGAAATGTGAGGAAACCATAGAACCCTGAGGAAACCCAGAACAAACATTATCCTGAGTTCAGGATCAAACATGACACTGGAGCTGTGAGCT
Organism: Tandanus tandanus; assembly: GCA_039654325.1. Lineage (NCBI taxonomy): Eukaryota > Metazoa > Chordata > Actinopteri > Siluriformes > Plotosidae > Tandanus > Tandanus tandanus. The sequence goes on along the minus strand of JBCNYH010000022.1, from coordinate 22,317,990 downwards.
GGCAGTGCTACATTCTGTATGGCGGCATAAACAAAAATCTGTAATCTATGAGTATAAACTAATTATAATTTAAAGATGGAATCAGTTTAAACCAATCAGGGGTCAGGACTTTACTAGATTAAACCGCACTGCAGCACTGAGTCGGATTCCTCAGTGTAGATGCTGAGTCATTGTGAACACTGCTATCCTGAGGCTGAAGCTTGTTTGCAGATACTTGTACTGCTTTGGTTCCGATCCGCAGCCTTAATGAGAAGCATGTGGGTGGCGCTAAAAATGGGAGGCGGATATGCGTGTTTTCCAGATACACCAGTGTACCTGTTTACACTATGACCCACTTGGAAAAAAAGGCTTTCTGTAGACTTTGCTTGTCACAAGAACATAAAGAACTGGACACTTGATGAATGATTAACGGTATGATTAATCCACACCAGGTTTCTGGATAATAAAAAAATCTTCATGGTTCTTTACTTCATAAAATGATGACACCTTTTGGAAACCATTCACCATTACAGGGTTCCAGATCAATTTTACAGGTTCTTTGAATAATTAAGTTCTGGACAAAATCATGATCTTTTTTTTGCCACACAAGATCAGTGATAGAACTGCTGCCTACCTAAATAACAGGAACACCCACCCATACACCTGCACACGACTCACGTCTGTAGATGTGAGTGAGATGTAGAGGAGCGAGATCAATGGAGAATGGACGGGATGGTTCGGGCTAACAGGAAGGCTAGAAAGAACAGCACATCAGGTTCTGTTCCTGCCTACCAAGAACATTGCTTAGAGGAACCCTACAACCACATCATCTTCATCATCATCTTCATCATCACGTCCATATAAGCTCGACTTCTCCTTCATGTGAAATAGAAAAAACAAATAGATTTCCATACTGCTTCAGCTGTCAAGCAGGTCAACAAGGACCGCATCCCTCACAGGGAACCAGGCTGAGGTCAAAAGCTCTGCTACTAGAACAAACTCTTCCCAACATGCAATTTGAGGATCACCATGCTGAGGATGTCCCTCACAGAGACCCTCAAACCGCTCCAACTAGAAACAACTGAAAGTCAACCAGAACTTAATGAACCTGGGAAGAATACAAAGATGTGATGAAAGCATACGTCAAAGATTTACACCCTCATGGTAGCCCAAAGTCCATGGGTTGGACTCGATCCCATGAGTGAACGTTGTTTGAACGATATTTAAGAAAAACTCTGAATAATTGCAATAATAACTAGAAAAGCACTCAGTGAGTGCAGATCTCCGCCAAGGCGGTTCAGTAACCCCATATAGTATAGTAAGAAATGCAGCATTTTTCTAAATGCAATGTTTGTTTATTATTTGAGCCCTACAATGCAAATGCGCAGCTATTTATATGATTGCATTGTGTATAAGGCCTGCCTTGAATAAGAGGCCTTGCGCTCGGATGAGGAAGTATTTAATAATTGGATTATTTTTGTGATAATTGGCCTAAAAGTGTAAAAAGAATGTAAAAGAACCATTGCTGATTTTCGCCAAGAGCATAGCCGTCAGCCTGTTTTTGCCCTGCGATGGCCTGGCGAGCTGTCCAGGGTGTACTCTGCCCTCGCCCAGAGTCGGCTGAGATGGGCGC
>JBCNYH010000022.1:22261665-22278104 GCA_039654325.1 Tandanus tandanus | reverse complement strand
ACCATCCACCCAGCCCTCTATTCCTACCTCCATCATACCATCCACCCAGCCCTCTATTCCTACCTCCATCACACCATCCACCCACCCCTCTATTCCTACCTCCATCACACCATCCACCCACCCTTATATTCATACCTCCATCACACCATCCCCCCAGCCCTCTATTCATACCTCCATCATACCATCCACCCACCCTTCTATTCATACCTCCATCACACCATCCACCCAGCCCTTTATTCATACCTCCATCATACCATCCACCCACCCTTCTATTCATACCTCCATCACACCATCCACCCACCCTTCTGTTCATACCTCCATCATACCATCCACCAGCCCTCTATTCCTACCTCCATCACACCATCCACCAGCCCTCTATTCCTACCTCCATCATACCATCCACCCAGCCCTCTATTCATACCTCCATCATACCATCCACCCACCCTTCTATTCATACCTCCATCACACCATACCCCCAGCCCTTTATTCATACCTACATCATACCATTCACCCACCCTTCTATTCATACCTCCATCACACCATCCACCCACCCCTCTGTTCATACCTCCATCACACCATCCACCCAGCCCTCTCTGCATGTTGAAATCATATATCTAGAATTTAAAATTTTCACTTCAGGGAATGTAACTCTAGTTACATGCATTACTCAGTGATAAAAGTTTTGATGACCTCATCAAAAGCTTAAATCCTTCCAATTCACAGCAGTTTTTTAACATTAGTATAAAAGTATGTTTTAATGTTTTAAAATTGAGCAAAAAGTGAATTTTCTCACACTTATTGGTTGATCAACTATCAGCTAAAAATTTCCAAGAGTGCTTGAGCAGACTCCCAATTAATGACATCCACAAAACCCATAAAAGGCAATGCTCATACAGAGATGAAAAACGAAAACTACGAGTCAACAGTAAAAGATTGCCTCCTGCGTGCAGCGTGCACCAAATCACTTAGCAATGCAGCGACTCCACTGCACCCTCCATCACGGACTCGTGGAACTGGACCTCCATTTAAATGGCGCCATTAACTTTGTCCTAATTGAACTGTCATGATATTTGTCTTCATTTATAGAATTGTTGCTTTCTTTCAAGTCAAGGCTTTGAGAACACCACAGTCATGAGTAAGTGCTTATGATTTATGAGTAAACTAACTTTTTATCCAATTTATAAATGTAGCCCAATATTTCTATGGCAATAATAGCATGTAATAGAGTTTTGACTCAAAGAAAGTAAAACTAAAAACAGGAAAAAGCATTAACACTATAAACGGGAGACTTACGTGACGTTCTGCTTTCCGCTCCTTCCTCAGCTTCCATCGGCTCTTCCTGTGCATCTTCGTCTGCCTGCTCATCTTCATCAGGGTCTTCCTGTACCGTTCTGCCGCTCGAGTATCTGACCACGCGGCTGGCTTGATTAAACCTGCAAACAGAAGTAATATACAAGTTTCAGAATAAGTTTAGTGTTTGGAAAACTTACAATTTTTGCAAAATTATTAAAGTCTTAATTTCCAATAATGTAACATAAACATCCATTTAAAGGTGCAGATTAAACATTTTAATGAATCCCAGTGATGTTTACAAAGCTCCGCCCCCAGGGATCTTAAGCAGCACATACAGTGTGTATAAAATGACTGACAGGAGGTGTGTGTCCAAACAAAAAAATGCATTATGGATACTATTGGATACTAGTTTTCTGAAATTGGTTAATAAATGTTTGCTAAGCCCAGCACTTAGCCCATTGCTTACTTTATCATTTTCATTGCATTTTCCAGCTAACGCAACAAATAAATGAATAAATAAATCAGCTATTGCACCTTTAATCAATCATTTACCCACGATAGCATCTGAGGAACCAACACTGCAGATTTCCTCAGTGTTGCTGCAGTGAATAACCTTACAGTCTACGCAGCACCATAACCAAACAAAGTTATACATAATAGCTCCTGCAAAAAACAACAAAGAGGACAACAACAATTCTCATAGTACCTTGCATTTTGTGCCGGGCTGTGATAGGTTGCTTCTTCCTCGGGCTCGACCCCTTCCTGTAGCTGATTGGCTTTCTCCAGAGCGAGCTCACTGAGCCTCTTAGCAAGAAGCATGCGCCTGGAATGTGAAGCGTAGCGGATGGCGAGCGTTACCACATTCTGCGTCATCATCTCGGCTAACTCGAGACAGCGGAACTCGCGCTCCAGCTTACACGACAGCTGACGTCAACAAAATGCAGAACAGAAAACTTAACGGTACTTTTTCGCTCAAAATCCTTGAAAAGATCTCAAGCGGATTACCAGAACTTAATCGCTGTTACAACATGATAATGATATAAACTGTTAACGGGAAGTAACTTACAGCGAACATCTTCATCAGCAACTCCTGCTGCTCCTTCTCCTGCTGCCTCTGACTCTCCTCATCTGTCTCGTAGCCGCTGGACGACAGGAAGCCAAAGTGATTATGGAAGAGCACCGAGCGCCAGTACTGCTCCTGTAAACACATTCACAAAAACATCAGAGAAAATACAGATTAAGTAGTAGATTAAATATCATTCATTTTGAGATCTGTAGTCTATAAAAGCATAGAAATCTCATTTTAGATGGCTTTTCTTTTGTTTTTCCATAGTATATACTAAAACACCTTCACAAAGTGCAGCTTACATGCGCTTCATTACAACACCGAACTATTGGTGGTTCAGCCGTCTCTTAGAGTCGGCTGGGAAAGGTTTCAGCTTCTCTGCAGCGCTAAAAAGGAAAACGTGGTATGGATCATGGAATAAAGCTGGCTCAAAGCGCAGAGCTGATCTGACCAGTGTTATGGTTAAAATATGTAAATAGAAAATATAGTTTATAGGTTTGTTTGTTCTTATTGTGTGTCTCGTAGTTTCACAGAGCCGTTAGCCGGCTCAAAACGCAGAGCTCATATGACCTACCTAAGTAAATATAAAGCACAAAAAGCGAATTTAAATTTATTTTCATCATGTTTCGGCAGAGAAGCACCACAACTCTGTAAAGGCTTTAAAGAGCTGCCGTTACTCAGAAATTAAGCTCTGCACATGCCTGTACTGGGAGCTCGCCAGCATCCATGACATCACTGGAAAAAAAACATCAATAAATAAATAAACAAACAAATATTCTAAAAAGCTTCAGTCGAGGCAACTGGACTTCTTTTGGTGTTTTTTTTTGAAGACGTTTCACTTTTAATCCAAAAAGCTTCATCAGTTAGAAAATCTGGTGGAAAGCTCAAGCCTTATATAGACTGAGGAAAAAACTTAAGTCACATGCAAACCACGGTCTCCCCCATTCATTCTATCGCTCGTTAGGGTCCTTTGTCTACTAGGGTTGTTTACCTGGTCTGCATATGGGGTCGTTTGGTCACCTGAATCAAGGTGTGAAGTGGAGTGACACCTCTTGGGAAGGAGATCCAGGGCTGCCTTGTAAGTGCTTAAAAGGTGAAACCTCAAACCGCCTCCTCAGTTTAATGTTGTCTTTTCCTTCTTCACATAGATGGCGTCTTTTACTCCTCTTTCAAACCATCTTTCTTCCCTGTTCAGAATCTGTACATTACTGTCCTCAAATTAGTGTCCCTTGTCCTTGAGATGTAAGTGGATCACTGAGACCTGACCTGAAGAGGTGGCTCTCCTGTGTTGCACCATCCGTTTGTGCAGTTGTTGTTTAGTTTCTCCTATGTACCGGTCTGAGCTCTCCTCGCTGCACTGGACAGGTGCACAACACCACTCAGCTTCTCTTTGGAAGTTTTGTCCTTGGGGTGAACCAGTTTTCGTCTGAAGGTGGTGTTGGGTTTGAAATTTACTGGAATGTCATGTTTAGAGTCATGTTTAGAGAAAATCCTTCGAAGTTTCTCAGACACTCCTGCCACATATGGAATGACAACATTTTTGCCCCTGCTCTTCTTCTCCTCTCTGTTGGATGCAGTGTTGTTGCTTCTGGATTTCTTTGCTGATTTGACAAAAAGCCAGTTTGGATATCCGCAGGTTTGCAGAGCTTTCCTGACATGTTTTTGTTCTTTTTCTTTCGTCTTGGTGGGAATAGTTTCAGCCCAGTGATGCAGAGTTCTGAGGACAGACAGTTTGTGTTCCAGTGGGTGGTGTGAATCAGTAAGCAGGTCCTGGTCAGTGTGTGTTGGTTTCCTGTAGACTTCAATGCTGAGCTGGCTTGCAAGCATTTGTATTTGAATCCAAGAAATGATTTCAAAAGCAGCCCAACAAAAAGAAATAATCAGCCTTAGTATGATTTTTTTTAAAGTGTTCACAAGGGCACACCATGCAGGACAGCACAAACCACTGTCCACTGTAAAGGTGGTCTAAAATCTGATGCGACTAAAGACAGTAGCACAACAGATATTATATATATGAACAGTATGAGAAACCAAGTATAAGGTATTTACCGCAGAAGCCCCACCCCATCTATGGGCATATTCAGTCTCATAAGAGTCACAAAGGGGTTAAAAATAAAGGTTTTTAATTTGCTAATTTTTTAAGTAGAAATTATCTTAAATGTTCAAGGTTATAAAAACTTGTTTGGCCTTTGAAAGTAAAAATGTCCAAAACAATAACATTACTTTAAAAACCAAAAATTGCCAATAGTTTTCAAAGTTAAACTTTTTAAAATAAAATTTTAATCACATTATTTATTTCGTTTACTGGAGGACTTATTACAATTTAGAAACAAATATGTTTGCAAAACATTTCATTATTAAACCTAGATTTCGGAGTGGACACTTTTGGACGGACACATATTTACATGCTTGTGTAATCAACATTTCAGAATCTGGTGCAGATATGTTTTGCTCTAAAAGTTACATACCTAAATGTAATTTATATAAAAGTGCATCTGATTGAAAAAAGATTTCTTATCACAAGTGATGGAAAAGTCGGAGTGGACATTTTAGACGGACACTTCCTCGCATGTCCTCAGATCCGCCCTGTGCAGAACAAATCGGGGAATACTGCCACCACTGCATGATTTAGTTAACCGACATATGGTTATCTAATTTTGAATGGAAAAAATTTCATGACAAACATCCTCCTTGGAAAATTATTTCAGTTGGAATCTTTCAAGTGGGAAACTCAAATTTGTCCAAAATTTAACTGCCGTGTATATTTTCAAGACAAGCTGATTCTTTTTGTTCGTTTTTTTATTGATTTAAAAGGTACTCCATACTAACGTGTACTTATTCATATATGAAATTTTACAAATGTACAGATTTTGGAAAAATAACCCTCATTTTATGTATCCCCAGTGCTCTAGAAGACTATACAGCACTACACATGAAACAAAAAGCCTCAAGCCTTTCCTAGCAAAACAAAAAATAAATAAAAGCCCTTTAAAGTAAGTTATAAAAGCATCTAATATCTTATGTAAATGTATTTTCTTTAGAAAAGTCTTTCCTTAGGTTCTTTTTTTTCCCCAAAAGGCACTTTCCCCCCATAAATTTGTTTTGTCTGACTTTACTTTTCATTGATCCTGAAGGAGAAAGTGCAGTGAGTAGCTACTGAGCAGCACTCAAAAAAAAAAAATAAATAAAAAAATATATATTTAAAAAAAAAAAACTTATCTGAACAATTTCATTGCTTAAAAAAATGAAATCAGAATTGTAAATCAGATGCAAGTTGAAAAAAATTGGAGATGTGATCTTTAGGCCATATCGCCCAGTCCTAGTCTCAGTCAGTATCTGCCTCCCTGCCAACACCGGCCTGACAGGTGGAGACCTATATTACAGGAAATCTTATTGCATTTCCTAGCAGACAACAAAGTGGCTGATATTGAAACAAACACACACACACACACCTCCATCTGGCCTTTCTCTGTGCTGGTCTGGCAGAAGGGCAGTTTGAAGGGCAGGATGGCCACAGCAGGACGAGGAAGAGTCGGGGGGAAAACAGATCCTTTACAGGGAATACACCTGCACACAGAGAGCAGATCAAACTCAGAAACTTTACACATAAAAAAAACCCATGGGAAGGAAATGTTAGCGAATCAATTAACTTCAAATGAGAAATTGGAGATTGTTGGACAACTGAGCTCCAAAAGAAACCGATAAGACTGGGGAAGAAAATTTAAGAGAACTTGAGAGAGGGTGAACACATGACCCATTTCTAACTGTTGGAAATTTCTAGACTCAAGTCACAAGACGTAGAGAAGGATTAGAGAAGTATTTGAGCTCCTGTGGAATTTCAAGTTGATTAACAAAAGAAACCTGAAGCCTCAAAGTTACAGTAATTCTCAAACTGACCAGAAACGGTCAACTTAACGGTCAAGTCACATGACCTTTCCTTTTAATATACTGGAAAGCCAAAGCAAGGCGTGTCAGAGGAGGAGAAAGTTCTACACAACCACATTTTACAGTCTGACGACTTTCACTCTATTTGTACGGCTCTAATACCTATGCAAAGCAAGAAACTTTAGGACAAGATGAATTTAATGGACATCTTAAAGTACAAGGCAGCAATAACGAATCCCATTCGTATTATTTTTAGCTATTGGGTCTAAGCAAACTAATTAATTTCTTAAATAGTTTAGCGCTCATGCTCTTCATGGTAAACAATTTAAATAGTAACACACAAATTAAAGAACAATGCATTTACAGAATATTACTGTTTTGTATATATTACACAGGAATGGCGCAATTGGTTCGATTGGTGGAAAATCTAATTATTATTGGTATTCTTCTATGAGCTGACTTATCCATCAGGGACACTGGATAAGAAGAAATATATAGATTTAGGCACTGCCTAAAAGCGGAGCTATGAAAACCTCATCCATGTGGAGGCAGAAGCAACGCCAGTCCCAGCGAAGCCAGCGATAACATTAGCAGTGCTTAAAGATGCACAATTGTTAGCCTATCTAGAACTTATAATCAGCACAATAACAGATGATTTAAGACGTATTTAGACCTCGCTTAGCTGTGAGGCAATTAACATCTGCTTTGCTACTCTGTTTGTGTAATAAATGTTTTATGTCCTGTTGTTAAAAATTCCAGTTCCGGTTGTTTGGAAGCGTTACTACGGTACAGTTAGAGATATCAAGCCAAACCATACTTTTCAGAAATCTAAGTTTAGATTTATAATAAATATAATAGCTTGTCAGATGATGAAAATTAAGAAGAGGTGCCAATTTCACCTGGAACAACCTTTAACCTGAACATAGAAATTGTTCAGCACAAGCTAGCTGAAGCGATATAATGGGAGTGTTACTTCTTTGGGAATTATTTCATCCGCTTGTATCAGCGATCTTTGCATTCTTTTGGTCACTACCTTAATCTCTTGACCATATTTGAGGTTTGGAACGTAGGTGGTCCGGTAAATTGAAAGCCTTGCCTTTCAGCTCAGCTCCATCTTCCCCATAACAGACCAGTGTAGCACGTTCATTACTGCAGATGCAGGACCGATTCGCCTGTTAATCTCCTCCATTATACCATCACTCATGAACAAGGTCCTGAGATACTTGAAATAATCCGCTTGAGGCAAAGACTCGTCCCCTGACTCGAAGGGAGCAATCCACCTTTTTTTGGTTTGAGAACCAGTCCTAAGGTTTGGAGGAGCTGACTCTCATCCCAGCACATTCAACTAAGAACCACTCCAGTGCATACTGAGGGTCACGTTCTGAAGAAGCCAAATGAACCACATTATCTGCAAAAAATAGACAGGCAATCCTGGGGTTGTCAAAACAGCCACCTCCTCTCCACGCCTTGAGATCCTGTCCATGAATACCAAAAAACGAGTTCAACTTTGCGCCAAGGTTGCAGACACAGCTCTCGCTTTGGGTATATAGTGAGTGGACAGCTCGCATTATCGTCGTAACCTTTCTTTGCTTTATATTGAGCCACATCACTCCACCGTCGTGTTAATTGTGTACCTGTATCAGACCCTATGGTGTTTTATTTCTTACATATTCTCACATGAATTTAATAATACCTTTCTTACTGAAGCTGGATGGAAAACAATTCCAGGGATTTATAATGGATTTGTCCATAATGAAAGCATGTGTGTGAATCACTGAGTATATTACCTCTTCTTATCTTCTGAAGGTGTGGCCTAGAAACACAATTGCTCATCTAACTACCTTGAAATTCCAGGAAGGGTCTTCTGTCCATTACTTCAAGTGATCTGACTGTAAAACATTCAAAACCATGTTCAACAATAACCTTGAGCCTGACCTGAGCTGCTGGGGATTCTCGTGGATGCCGACCACCCAGTAATGATCCGACCTGCTCTTGCAGCTCTCTCTGGTGTTACACACAGGAGTCCACATGTTCCCCAGAGATCGATTCAGCATGCGGACCACACCCTCTGAGTCCACGGCGCATGGCGTTCCTGCATGCCAAATCCACAGGGTTATAAAGATAATATCTCTATTAATTATCATGTTCTCCATTTTCTATTATCTCAATAAACAAGGTCAATTCTGTCATCTACTACTAAAAAAAACCAAAAAAAAACACGGGCGAATCACCTTCCGCACTGAAGCCCATCCATGTCAGATGGGACTTGTGGGAAAGAGGCAGAGGTTCTCCGTGGACGATCTGCTTTCTTTTTTGGCCGAGCTGCAGAAGCTGCACCCCGAGAGCCTGATCACCATCAAACCCCGTCCCTGATAAACATTCAAATATGGTTTCCTAATCACATGACATGACATTTAATAAATTTTTCTTCCACACACTATTTTCATACCTCTGTGATAAACTATAAGGAGCTGCTCCCCATGTCCGGCCATACACACGACAGGACCCGGCAGGCTGAACATCTCTTTCTGAACGCCGCCGATGGAGAACAGACGCACCAGCATGGCACTGGTGGCTGCCGCCGCCCAGCGTTGTCCTAAACACAGCGCCCTCACGTCCTCGCCTTTTGGCAGGTCTACTATCCACTCCTTATTCGTGTCCCATGAGGAGAAGTGAAGGCACTGTAGCTTGCTGGGAAAACACACCAGATCACAAGTGGTGTACAGAGAAGTGGCCATTTACCACTTTTACCAGCACTGTCTCTGTTACTGACTGATACATTTCAGAAACATCCCTTCAGTTGTATATGTACTGTGTTCAAAGCATGTAGAGTAAGAAAAACCGAAAACGTAAATACCTAGCAAGTTCTTCAGTGCCTTCGCAGGCGAGCAGAACGGCCTCCTGGGACAGATCAGCCATGCTGTGCTCCAGCGTGTTTGTGAGGTGCATAGCATGATGGACAGTGGTGTCGTGAAACTCCACGTCGATGGCGTTATCCTGTTCGTCGTTGTAGCTGCGTACGATCCCCACAGAGTTCCAAATCTGAGCACATACAACGACTCACTGCTAATTCACTAGGGGTTTTTTTTCTTCTTTTTTTTAATATTTATAGCACTTTTTAGCATCATGTTAAACATAGTCAGAAAATGTAAAGATGCCATACTGACACTGGAGACTCCCTCCAAACAGAAGCAGAAATCAAGTACAAGCACAAAAACTACAAGCATGTTATTATAATATGCATAAAATACATTGAATAATAATACACATCATAATCTATAACACGAAGTCACTCATCACACCATCCTATCCCATCTTTCTTCTTCTCACCATGAAACGGTGCATGAGGTGTACTGGAGTGGAGCCAGGCTGGAAGGCTTTCTGGGGTGCCGTAGGCATGGGACCCTCGTAAACAGGGCGTGGTGGCGCTGCTGCAGCGGGAGGTGGAGCGGGTAAAACTCCACTCTCTCCATCATCCACAGCTAAGTGATCCTCCTTCACCGAGCCGGTGTCTGTAAAGAAGTGGTGAGTTTGAGCACTTCAGAAAACGTACCTGGCGTCGTCATGCACATTATCGATATCAGATTATGTCAGGTGAAGGAGCTGCACCTCGAGAGTTCTCATCATCCAGAATGTTTCCTCTGCGCGGTTTACGAGTGGCTGGCATAAGGTCATCATCGTCCTCTTCAGCTGCAGAGACGCTCCTACATTCGTCTAGGAGGCCACCATCATCATGGTCAAAAAGATCGTCATAACCGTCCTGTGCTTTACTCTCAGCAACCTGCTACACGCACACACACACACTCCTAGGTCAGACATAGCGTGTGTATAATTTGGCAAATTTTAGACTTTAAAATTCTGTGCAAAATGTAATGCATATAATTAAAAGTACTAATTTTGAATGGATTAGATTGGTTATTATATTTAAAACTATTAAACTTTTAACTGAAACTGATAAGCATAAAACTAATTTTAAATCTTTGTATTGAATAATGTATCAAATGAAAATTTTGGATCTACAATTAACAAATCTATTTCAATTATATTTCTTAATTATATTTAAATTACACAAATACATGTGTATTTATGAATACAATTCATAAATATTCTATACAATATTCAGCATAAAAAGTAATTTTAAATAATCAGGAAATTCTTTAAAATTTATTAAACATATTTTTAACATTTAAATTATATTTTTCATAGTTGTAAGTAGATACTATGAAAATTAAACTAACTAAATCATTATATTTATTAATTACCACACATGTACTGAAAGCGAGGTGGATGTTGCTGAATAGTCCCCCCAAGGCGGAACGTTGAGGAAAATATTCAATGCAGTGACATCCACCGAGCCTGGAGTGTATAATGTTTTAGTAAAAACTACACAGGAAGAGAAACAAAAAAGCAGATTAAAATGACATTTTAACTGATTATTATCGTGATGGACGCAGATGATCTTGAGCGCGCACACACACACCTAATATTTATTAGGTACCACAGGAACAATCAAAAGCAACTAAAACAAGATTTTAACAGTTTATATTTAGATATTTTAAACATGACAGTGTTGCAGGTCAATTGAACCCCGCGCTAGCTGGCTCTGTGTAGCTAATGGCAGTGATTCAGGTCTGTTCACCGTGCTCATTCAGATGCGAAAGCAAACCGCACTGCCCAAAGGTCATTTAATCTATATGTTACATATTACAGAGAAACACAAGAAAAACGAACTAAAATGAGACTTTTATTGTTTATTTTTCCACTTGGGGGCAGCCGTGGCCTAATGGTTAGAGCTGTACATTCCCTTCCTCCATGGCTGAAGTACCCTTGAGCAAGGCACCTGACCCCCAACTGCTCTCCTGGTGCCACAAAATGCAAGAGTGTGTGCTCACGTGGGCTCACTTTGGATGGGTTAAATGCAGAGCCAAAATTTTCCTTGCGGAATGAATACAGTATGTCAAAATCAAAATAAATCAAACAAACAAAAAAATTAACGCATGAAGTGATTTCACCATTTACTCCAAGTGACAGTAACAAACTGTGAGGGTCCGCTGTTTGGATTCAAGCATTATCCACTCGGAATAATTACTTTTGAAGGGGCCCATTCACTTACCAGGCATATTAAATAATCATGAAATACAGCATTATCTCTTGTAAAAAATAAAATGGAATAGGCCACAGTGACTTCCTGAAACCTTTGCTTACTTCTGTAGGTGAGTGCAAATGACCCCTGCACTGGGCACGATGATATCAGTAAACATTGGAATTTTTTTTTTTTAAATCCTCTTGAAATCTTATGCCTTCTTCCATTTCTTAACACTTGATCACAGACTTTTCCACTTCCTACAAATCAGTGCTGAGCGGCCAAGTCATCGTTCCTCCGGTCATGCGATCTTCTATTTACTGATAGTGAGACACAGAACCTGCCAGGGTGGTTTCACCAGGAAACCTTTGTATTCAACCAAAATGAACTGATAACGGAAGCTAAAACGCAGACTATTCAAGAGAGAATGTCTTTAAACCTGGGATAGTGGACCAATCAGATTGCGCCGTTCTCGTGTAGTAAATACTATATTTATAAAATACTGTAGAACTTTGCTATTAAAGACATATCCATCACAAAGTGATAAAGGCAGTAGATGGATAGACTGACCTCGGTGTTCTTAGTGGTAGAGGAAGATGATGAAGAACTCAACGAGGAGGAGGATGCAGCACACATTCCATCCAGCAGCCCCAGGCAGCCCTCGGTGTCCGTGTACGCGATCTGTCCTCCGGCGGGATGCCAGGCCATGCCGCACACCGTGTAACCTTTCTCATGCTTCTGTCTGAAATGGAAAGGAAATAAACATTGAGCAAATAAACAGTGAGTAAATTCCATCAGCAGTAAAAGAGACTCAGAGAAACGTATAAACTGAATCAACTACACCGGCATCACTTTATACGGTAATGTAGGAGAATTTTTCCCTTTTAAACTCAAATTAAAAATATGTATAAAATATATAGTGGATATACACTGTCCCATAATCCCATAATGCACTACAATATGTTAGTGCCAAACACTGCATGCTAAAGGTACAAAATACCCATAATGCACCTGATATCTGTAGGGAATAGGAACACAGGCTCGGTTTTAGGAGGAGGCACATAATGGTGCATCATGCAGGACTTAATTATAGTACAAATGTATGATGAATTTAAAAATTAAACATTATTATCTGAAAATAAGTCTGTCTCACCAGATTTTAAAACTGAAAAGCTTTGAATTACTAGCATTGAAAGTATGTATTTGATATTTTTTTCCAATGTTCACAAATTAAGAATAAAAAAATTTAACTGTTAAAATATTGAAATAATATTTCAGTCAATCGATTATCGCTGTGAAGTGGCGACATCCCAAAACCCTTAAACTGTGTCCACATTTTCTTCAGCAGCATCTCATCCTTGTGTCCCAGACTCTTCCACCAGGGAAACCCAGAGATGCAAGGAGAAGATCTGAGGAGCATGGAATAGTTTTAAGAGAAATGAAACGTTTCCTTTGTCGAGTTTATGTACATAAATTACAAATAAGCCACAAACAAACAATAACACAAACAATGACTTGACAAGATCTGGAAGGCATTCCTCAACAAGAAGAAAACCACAACTCACATCACAAACTGCGATCTTCTGTCTTCTAAGAGAAATAGTTGAATTAATATTACTGCAATTAATAGTTAAGCTATTCATTCATTAATTTTTTTAACCGATTAATTCTAATTAGGGTCACGGAGAGGCTGGCACCCGTCTCAGCCGACTCCGGGCAAGAGCAGAGTACACCCTGGACAGCTCGCCAGGCCATCGCAGGGCAGAAACACGCTGTCTTTTAAAAAGTCAGCAATGGTTCTTTTACATGCCTCTGACCACAGACAGTGAGAGACATGGCTGGCCTTTGATAACCCAGTTAGCTGCACTGGGGGGACAACAGTGACAACATGGTGACAGTGGGGCTTGAACCCCCGACCTTTGGATCAGTAACCCAGCACCCTACCACTGCCCCTAGTTAAGCTTTATGAATCTATTATACTATATTATATTATACTGTAATTATTTTTGTGACCGTGTTATGCAAAGGTAAACTATATGCTCAAAACACTCTTGATTTTCAATTTACCATTCACTACTTTCTTGGTATTGTCTCATTGATGATTTTATCATTTGTATACATATACAATATAAATATCATGTTGTGAGTTGGTCTGAAGTGCAGTGAGTTTGTGCTTTAAGCTGGCAATGCAGTGAGTTGACCTGCTCCCATATCATGAACTTGGGTTATGGCTAGATAGCAGTGATCTACAGCGCTTCATTAAATCATAACAGACCAGCTCTAAGACGGCTACTCTGCTCTTGCAATAAATGAAATACTTTTTTTTCTTTGTCTACTTCAAGTTCGCTTATCGACTGATTCAAAGCTCCCAATAGACCTTGACCCCTATGACATCACAATTGTAAACAAACAAAGCATTGCATTGTTGGATCGGTGGGAAAATGTCCGCTATTGTTGTTGATAATCGAAATGTAATTGAACAACAATGAGAAAAACATGCCTATGGTAAATTGTTGTATCTTTTTGTGTTCATCAGAGTCACGGGGTAATCCAGACCTAAAATTTTATCACCTGCCGAGTGAGAAAAATTCAAAAAGAAAGACAGTTGTGGGTAAAGTTGATTAAAAATGAAAATCTGAAAACGGACTCAAAGTGGACGAGGGTTTGTAGTTTACACTTTCGAAACGGGATAAAAACGTACGATGAGAGAACTCTGTCTATTTTTCCGTGGTCATAGGAGTGGCCCAAAAAGTGTTGGCCGAGTATAATAATAAAGAGGATCCTGGAAGACCATCATTCAGAAAGCTCAGTCGCAACTCCACCCACATACGAGAAGAAACTGCATCGGGATGAGCAGGAGAGAACTACCCCAAGAGAGATGTATGAAAGAGAGAAATCTTCCTGATTACCAGCAAATAGCTCCTTTGACATCAGGTTCATGCAGTTGAACAATTACTTCCGCCATGTATTTTTCCCCCAAAACGATCCCAGAATGCAACGCAGTAAACAAGCCATGACATCATAAGGCTTGAGGCTTATTCATCCTGCTTTTGATGTATGGGATTAAACCAGTAAAAAGGCTTTCTCTTTCTCTCTTGCTTCGTAAAGCCATTGCAATTGTGAGTGTTTGCTGTTTTAGAAGAAGATATTCTCCTATAAGCAATGTTGCCATTTTTAAACAGCAGCACGACAAAGAGAGTTACTGAACTGGGCTTCTGTGTACATGGAACCTGCAAACACTGAGAGATTCAAAGCAAACACAACTGGTTCATTTGGTTCAACATGGCATCTAATAAAATGAACCAAAACATCGGTGCTCAGTCAATTATTAAAATCACATAAATTGTATCGTACCTAGTGTTTATTTTCTCTTTTCTCTCATTAGACTGAACACCACAGCTATGTGTCAGCGCTCAGTTTACACACAAATCAAAACACAAAGCATGTCTGACTTGACTTTGTTCACTTGATTCGATTCAGAGTTGAACCATTTTTTCACCATGCATCAAATGCTGCATGTGAAAGCTTGGATTGAGCAGGAAACCATGTAAAACCCAGAGTACCTCTCAATGCACAGCTTCGTCTCGACATTCCAAATGGAGAGAGCTCCTCCCACGGTTCCCGCTGCCAGAAACTTCCCACACGGCGACCAAACCACAACGTTAATGACCTGTTGAATCAGAGCGGAGGAAAAACCTGAACAATGAACTTCACATCACCGGGGCACAAAACACAGAACTTTCCCCAGGTTCAAAAAGAAAAACATGCAGGCATTAGGAAGAAAGGTTCACTGAAGTTGTGGCGTGGGAGAGTATGAGCAGTTTCCATTTTCTCTAGATTACTAAATATCTTATTCTATAATTTTTTCCCTACTTACACCACATCACTCTTCAAATTTGACTGGTCTAGATGGCTTTACTTCATTTTCTCTAAGGGTCATTTTATGATCAATTAAAGATCATTGTGAAAGTGTTGGCACAGTGCTATGGGAAAAAACATCTCGGACATTCCGTTAAAGGGAACTAATCACCTTCAGGGTGGTACAAGGAACTCCAGGTCACATGACACCACCTCATTGTTTAATTAATTTTTTATCTGTTAATAAGTTTGTGAATTTTATACAGAATAATGAGTCATTTGTACATGACAGTTACCCAGATGACATACGAAATTTGCTCCAGACAATTATATATATATCCCATGATGCAATGATGTGATTTACAAGGTTTCAAATTTTTGGGGGATAAACAAAAAGGCAGCTTTGCTCAGAATATAAATATAAAATTAGTTAAACAAATGTAAACGTATCAGTTGCAATACATTTTCATGTTTCCTGAAGAAACAGCAAATGCTAGACAACTAGCTTGCTATTTAAACTAACTTGGTACGTGATAGATTTGCGAGGTCTAACATTCTTTAGCTGTAGTTGGGTTTTAGAGCTGAACCAATGGCAAATGCAAACTAATTAGCTCACTAATGTACATGAATGGCATGCTTGCCTGCTCAGCTTGAGGATATATTTACATGATATATTAGAGAGGTTTCTAGCTAGCATTGGCTAGGAGTATTAGACTGGTTTGCTAATTTACTGCCATCAGATACTTAAGTAACGTGTATGGCTATAAATATACATCAAAGACACACATAATTTCTATCCTAGGTCACTAAATTTCATCAGTTGTTTTCTCTGATTGCTAACCCTCTCCTAGGACATTAGCTCATATCTTGTGACCTGAAACATAACTACAGGAAAAAAAACCCAGAAGTGGTCATGACTCATTCTAAGATAAGTTAGTCGGCCTTTTTCACAGATTATTCAAGACTTATTTCATTAAAAAGAACATTTGGAATGAAAGTATTTGATAGTAAAAAAAAATGTGGTTTTTTTTTTCAAGATTTAGACCGTTTTATGCCCCACTTGTATGACCTAATGTGGAGAACAGCACGTCATACCTGGTCTGTGCAAGCCAGAAATGCTGCTTAATAATCCTGCTTGCTACTTCCGCTAGCAAACCTGTTTCTTTAGTCTAGACTCATTTCATGAAAAGCAACAAAATATCGAATTAAATTACTTTATAAAAAAAAAACTTTCTTTTTTTAAAGAATTTGACC
>JBCNYH010000022.1:22228969-22244843 GCA_039654325.1 Tandanus tandanus | reverse complement strand
GATCTTTTGGTCTACTTCACTTTGTCAGGCAGGTCCTATTTAAGTGATTTCTTGATTGAGAACAGGTGTGGCAGCAAGCAGGCCTGGGTGTGGCTAGAGAAATTGAACTCAGGTGTGATAAACCACATTTAAGTTATTTTTTAACGGGGGGCAATCACATTTTCACACAGGCCCATGTATGTTTGGATTTTTTTGTCCCTTAATAATAAAAACCTTCATTTAAAAACTGCATTTTGTATTACTTGCATTGTCTTTGAGTAATATTTAAATTTGTTTGATGAGCTGAAACATTTAAGTGTGACCAACATGCAAAAAAATAAGAAATCAGGAAGGGGGCAAACACTTTTTCACACCACTGTATTTCTAAACAAATAAATATATATACGTTTTTTAAACAGCTTTCAAGTGAATTTTGACCCGAGACTGCGCCCCAAAAAAATTATCTCTGCCCAATCCTAGTATAGGCCAGGCATAGTCTCTAACAATACATGTCTAACGGTAACTCTCTAAGTTCTAACGCACCACTCATGAAATGTGCCGAACACAAATAAGCTGCACCTGTAGGCGACCACAGCTTTAATCGATCTTTACCAGTTGCCCGGCGGATCGCCACCAGTCATCTCTCCCTTTTACAAGGTTGTCTGGGTATGACATAAAATTTGCGGTTTGGGTTTTTGGACTTATTGGCGGTGCAGCCAAAAACACAACAAGACTTCATCATGTTTAGGCCTATTTGTTTTCCTCCAAAACAAAATGGCGGATGCGTTGCCAAGGAAGTCATGTTAACAGACCGACTCGGAAATGAAGCTAATAGAAACCTATCTTTCTAAATATACGTTACTAAAACGTTCTTAATAAAAGCATAAAATGCTCTAAGAAACTGTTTGTTACACAGTTTGAACAAGCAAGCAATATAGTTAGCAAAAATATAGTTAGACGCCAGCATCAGTGACGTGAATCATTGCTAATAGTAGCAAAACCACTGAAGCATGGGTGTTTTAGGGATATGTAGATTTTTATGGTAGTGGTTGTACCGGAAGCAGCACAACATGGAAATGCATAATCATTAAAAGCAATAAATCAAAATATAAATAGTTTGTGAATGCATAAAAAAAATCACATTTTATATAATTTATAATAATGAAATTCGTAATTGAATAAAAAAATGCTATTTTTGAATAACTCAAAGGTGAATTCATGATTTAAATTATTCTTGGTTTTAAAACTTTCTCCTGTTTTTTCCAAACAAGGTCAATGGCCTAATGGCTATATGTTTTTTGAAAAGTCTGTGTAGACTCTAAAATCCAGTAATGCAGGTCATCTGACACCCAGCAGATTTTTTCCATGGGGAAACAGTTTGCCTCTGTTGGTTTTTTCCTCCCAAGAGTAATTTGATATGAAGAGCAGGAAGCAGCTACAGATGCAGCCTGATATAAGATGGCAATGAAATTCAATAACAGACCACAGGGATATAGAGGATGGAATGGCCGAAAAGAGTCTCTTAAGAGAAAAATCAATTTTGCATTGTTCTACCAGACAATATAAAAGTCCTAATGTGGCGACACTGATAATAAATTGTCTTTCACTAAAATCTTTGTATGCTTCGTAAAAATTACATTTAAAAAAATTAAAGACAACTATATCTTCGGTTTACCAACAAGCATACAAATATAATTATCAAAGTGCTCCTACATGATCAAAAATTTTTTTTCCCAAAGTCATCCATTCCCGGTTCTCATACATTCACTCAACCCTGTTACTTGGACACATTCACCCCTCTGAAATATCTGGAATATTCCAAAGTCACATGTTTAATTAAAGCTACATCATCTGAAATTCCTGAGGAAAAATTAAATATTTCTATATAAAATGTTCTCTTACTGTTACCACCACCACAAAACTGAATTTTAAGGGAGGTACTGTAATCACAGGCATTTGTTTTGTTTGTTTCTCAGTTTGTCTCTGAACAAAATCCT
This sequence comes from Tandanus tandanus, assembly GCA_039654325.1. Taxonomy (NCBI): domain Eukaryota; kingdom Metazoa; phylum Chordata; class Actinopteri; order Siluriformes; family Plotosidae; genus Tandanus; species Tandanus tandanus. The sequence continues at coordinate 22,242,867 of JBCNYH010000022.1, read as the reverse complement.
GACCACACCTGTGCACGTATTTTTTACCAACCTTGGTGAGTCCCAGAGATAATTTGTTTTTGGAATATTAAGGTCAAAGGTGAAGGTTAGAGCAGGTCACAGATTTTGGGAGATGGAGCACTTATAACCTTGAAACAAGTGCTGATAGTAGGGACGCACAGATACCGATACCAGTATCGGGTATCGGCTCTGATACCACCTCCCTGTAAACTAAATACTATGCACCGATACCACTTAATTTCAGCGTGATGCGCTGACGCCTCCCTGCCTCTAACCTGAGCAGGCAGGAGCGAGAGGAATGAGCCATGTGGAGGTATTTCAAAGTTAACGAAGACGACAAAAGTAAGATGGACTGCAAATTCCATTTTCCATTCATTTTCTGAACCGCTCGATCCTAATTAGGGTCACAAGGAGGATGGCGCACATCTCAGCCGACTCTGGGCGAGGGCAGAGTACACTCTGGACAGCTCGCCAGGCCATCGCAAGGCAGAATCACGCTGACAGCAATGCAGCCTATGACGAAAGTTATCACCATAGACAGTAAGAGACATGGCCGGCCTTTGATAACCCAGTTAGCTGCACTTGGGGGGACAGCAGCGACAACCCTCCGACCTTGGGATCAATAATCCAGCACCCTACCACTGGGCCACCACTGCAAATTGTGCTCAGCAAAGTTGTCAAGAGGAGGGGCAAAATCTAGCACATTCAACACAAGCAATCTGATAAAGTAAAATACTAAATTCTAAAATACCAACATGACAGTGAGTACAAAGAGTTTTCTAATTGCGCAAAACAACAACAACCAACACTGCAGCTGAAATCTGGAGAAAAACACATCGTGGATGCAGAGGAGGACAGAAGAAGAGAAGGAGGAAGGCAGCGAGACAGCGCAGACTTACAGAGAGGAAAAGGAGACAGCGGAGACATGGCTGCATCAGGATATCCCTGATGACAACGCATCCATCGCGGGCTTTCACACTGTCTGGGCCGACAGAGACTGCACCGTGAGTGGTAAGCAGAAAGGAGGGGGGCTTGCCGTTCTTCACAATAACCGGTGGTGTAACCCTGCCCACATAACCATCAAAGAGCGGGTTGTGGACCAGACATTGAACTGTGTGTTGTTGGACTCAGACCATATTATTTGCCTAGGGAATTTTCCCATGTCATCTTAGTGACTGTTTATGTTCCTCCTTCTGCCAACCCCACAGCTGCATGTGACACTGTTCATGCTACCATAGCCCGGTTACAGACTCAACACCCGAGTGCTTTCAGTGCGATCTCAGGTGACTTCAACCATGTCACCATGGACACTACACTGACAAACTTTGTGTAGTACGTTGACTGTTCCACCAGAGAGGAGAGAACTTTAGACCTGCTGTATGCAAATACTAAGGATGTCCACAGGGCCAATGAGCTAAATATGTTTTTTAACAGATTTGACACTGCGGCTACTGCTCAGCCCCCTTCTAACTCGTCTGGAGCGAACCTGGAACCACCTGCCACAACATCCTCTCTCCCTCCCTCTTACTGCACCTCTGCCTCCTGTGATGGACCTGACAATCCTCCCCCACCTGCTAACTTCACCAATAATCAGGCTGAGAAACAGCTGAAAAGACTCTACTCAGGCAAGGCAGCAGGACCGGAAGGGTTGGACCCCCGTGTTCTTAATGCCTGTGCCCCCCAGCTCTGTGGAATCTTACATCTTCACGATGAGCCTGAGTCTACAGAGGGTCCCTGTGCAGTGGAAGACGTCATGCCTCGTTCCTGTACCACAGATCCCAAGTCCCAGTGGCCCCCAGGATTACAGACCTGTGGCACTGACTTCACATGTCAAGAGACCCATACTGGATCAGCTCCGACCCATGGTTAGACCACATATGGACCCCCTTCAGTTTGCTTACCAGCCTCTTCTCAGAGTCAAGGACGCCATCATCTACCTGCCTTACCGTGTCTACACCCACCTGGACCAGCCGGCGAGCACTGTGAGGGTCATGTTTTTTTACTTTTCCAGTGCATTCAGTATCATCAGGCCGACCCTCCTGGGTAAGATGCTGACATCGATACAGGTGGATGCCTCTCTTATGTCCTGTATAAAAGTATGACTAAATTTGACTGTGGTGGTGCAAACATTATAAAGGGTAACATTAGTGGGGCACTAGCGGGGCTATCAATGCCCAAAAGTGTGATTAATGTTTAGAAAGCACTTTAGTATGTGGGCCAGACTTGGTTTGCTCAGCATGTGGGATTATGAATTTTATAACCAACCTAAAACGTTTTAAAATAATTTAAATCAGCCTACTTTAAGTATATTGAAGGTAATGTTGTTGTTTCTGTTTTAGGTACAAGGATCGTTTTTCTCCAACATCAACACTGCTCCTGAGGCCAAGATACATCTGAAGCTGGAGCTGCAGAAGGTACCCAGAGGAGAGGTAGAGGAGGGTCGGGGAAAACCACCTGCCAAAAATTTCCACAAGGCACAAGCTAGCAGCAGTCTGGACACTTGAGTTGAGTTGGAAACCTACCTAGGAGAGGCCACCACAACCCCTCGTGAAGACAATCCCTTGCAGTACTGGGGAGTGAACAAAGAGCGGTTCCCCACTTTGGCTAAAATGGCACAGAAATACCTCTTGGCACCATGTAGCAGTGTGGAAAGTGAAAGGCTTTTTAGCTCAGTGTTAGACATAGATGAAAACCGAAACAGGCTAACAGCTGATAATGCAGAGAAGCTGCTTTTCATTAAAAAAAAACTGCCACTCACTTTTTCAAAATAGGCTTAGTTAGAAGATGTTGATCATCTTAGTTAGACTTGATGTTGATCAAATACCTCATTTGAACTGCCCAGTTTTATTGTTACATTAACAGCATTTGGCAGACGCTCTTCCAGAGCGACTTACAATTATAATTTTATTATCAATTGAGGGTTAAGGGCCTTGCTCAAGGGCCCAACAGTGGTGATAGTGGGGATTGAACCGCTGACCTTTGGATCAGTTGGTACAGTTACATGTTTTGTTATATTTTTATTACTGTATATTATATTTTAATAAATTGCATGGAAAGGCTGTGTTTAAAAAACTGTCCCTCATGTTTTCAAAAGATGCTTAGTTTTCAAAGAAAGATATTGATGACTTGATGAAGATAAAATACTACTTGAGTTGCACTGCCACTGTTTTATGTTGGTACAGTTCAATGTTTTGTCATATTTTCATTATATTTATTATATTTTACAATTTATAATATTTGTGTGGCAAGGCTGTGTTAAAAATATGCAGTTAATTAATTTTAATTTAATTAAAATGTTATTCATTCTAAACTGTAGTTCTCTTTGTTTTTGAGTAAAATGTGTGGCAATTATGGCTTTATGTAGGAATGTTCAAACAACACCAGATGAAAAAAAATAATTTTATGAAGTGTAGTAATGATATTAATAAGTACTCGGTATCGGTGAGTACTCAAATGCAAGTACTCGTACTTGTACTCGGTTTGCAAAAATGTGGTATCAGTTAATCCCTAGCTGATAGACATGCCGTTACTATGGAACACTAACAGGAATCCATACGGTATGGACTTTCAAACTTTCAATTTCCTTTCACCCTGAGTAACCTTGAAAGGTACCAACCATCTCGGGAATCCTTCAAGTGCGAGAGTATTTTAGTAAACTGGTCATGTCCACATAATATAGAACATATCAGAAGACAAGCACATGGGTAATTAAAACCAGTAACCATATAGGACCTATTTGCTACATGCTTTACTTTTACCTAGGCGTGGATACTGTGTACTGTACAAGGTGCCTCCTTAGATTTCCTGGTTTTCAGGTATATTTTGACTGATGACGGGTCATTTTGAAAGTAGAGCCTGGTTTCACAAATTATAGATTGAAAGTAAATAATTAGTGAGGTTCATTAAAAATAAAAGAAAAAAAGAAAATATTAGCAATTTCTAAAACAATTGCTAAAAAGGTCAACCCAGCTACTTACAACTATGTTGTTTATTTAAAAACCAAATGCAGTAAAGAAAATACATTTAACAAACTTTTAACTGTTACCTTTTTATTTTTATTATTATAAAAAAAATTTTTTAATTAATAATATTCAGAATTATTTAAAATTCCGAAAGGCTGTTCTTCACCTGAGTACTCTGTAAAATCATCTATTTAAGAAGGAGCATCCCTTAAAGAGTATTGCGTCAGTTACAAAAGCAATTAATAAACCATTTTTAAATTTTATCGTCAATGCTAATTTTCTTAAGCTACACATAAAATGTTATTAGACCAAAGAAAGAATGCACAAAAGAAGCTAAACTTCATACATTCATTCATTTTGTATGCTGCTCAATCCTAGGGTTGCGGGGAGGCTCGCACCTATCTCAGCTGACTCTGAACAACTCGCCAGACCATTGCAGGGCCAACACACATACAACCATTCACACTCACACTCGCATCTAGGGGTGATTTGGAACAGCCTACCGTGCATGTTTTTGGACTGTGGGAGGAAACCGGAGTACCTGGAGGAAACCCACACAAGCATGGGGCAAACATGCAAACTCTACACAGAAACGCCTGAGCCTGGGAATCGAACCCAGGCCTCCTTGCTGTGAGGCGGACTGCTAACCATTGCGCCACCGTGCCACCCAGAAGCTAAACTTTTACCCAGAAATATAAATCCTTTATGAATATTCAAATTCAAAATGACCCGAGTGTTTCATGCCCCACCCCTTAGGAGATCCTTAAAAAAATCATTATTTCTAATAAGTTTAAGTATTTACTCATTAAGTATACATAAGTAGTTAAAGTATTAACTCATGAATTATTTCCTTGACAAAATAATGCGATCGACCTATGGGGGCCACATTAGTATCGGAAGTCCTAATGATAATCTGATCATAAGAACATTAATATTTCATACGCATGGTTTTTACAGATTACTGTTTACGGTTTCTGCGGAAATCATTTGAGAATCTGTTTTCTCAGCTGAACATATGTCAAGATTAGATAAACCACACAGTTTATAGATAGTCTTTTTAGCTCATAACGCATGTTTTGTCTGCACTTGAAAGAAATCAGCCCTAGAATTTTTTTTTTTTTTTACAACTATAGATGGTTCTCTGGATTCCATAAAAATCCAAAATATTCTAGTTTAAAACGAGGTTAATTTTATAGGAAATTAATCTGGAACACAGTGATGTGAATGTAGCCTGATGTACAGTGGAGTTACTGTGAATTTGGGGATTATGAATTTGTAAATTAATATCTCTATCCATTATTTGTACTTCTTATCTGTCAGGGATACGGTGAAAGCTGGAGCCAAACCCAGCCGACTCTGAACAGCTCCCCAGTCCATCACAGGGTCAACACACACAGAACCATTCACAATTACTCACAACTAGGTCAATTTGGAACAGCCAAATGAATTCCACATTTCTGTAATAAAACCTCCTGAAAATGATTTATGAACATTTTCATTTATATCCAGTTTGATAAATGGGGTCCTTTGTGTGGATAAAAGCAGGATTGAGAAACCTTATTAAAAATGCATCATAATGGCTTGATAGTCTTTTATCATTGATCCAAATTTCATAGAAGGAATACAAACAAAAAAGATCATTCATGCACATTAACCTGGTCAGTAGTTATAGGCAGTGTTTATTGAAACTCGTGAGCTACGTATTACATGTTTCTATTCAGAATTTAAGGTTATTGGTTAACACTCAAAAGGTTTAAGAGTTTGTGACATGTTAGGTTATTATTATATGACAAAAACCAAGATGTCCGATTGCTTTTTTAAATGTCCATCTGGCCATACTGTACACTATGATAAATACAATGTTATAATGTTAGAATGAAGAAACTGTTCCTTCTCATTATGAAGATCAGCAAATTCAAAGTTCAATTCATATACATAGTATACATAGAATATCAGACATTAGTATATATTACACGGGGATCTGATTGGTTTGCTATCTGGGGGTTAAAGGACATTATTATTCATTCAAGAGATTTTCTCGTTTCTGATTGGTGGAAGGCCATTGAATATTTCTTTGTATTGCATCATTGCCAGGGGATAAGTTGAATGATTATTGCATGATTGGCAAGTGCAACACAGTAACATGACTGACTAATTTAAATATATTTTGAATGAATAGTAAAACAATTTTAGAATTCAAATTTTATATGATAGAATTTTTTTGGTTTCAAAGGGTGTTATCAACCGAATTATTTTCTACACCATACTTCGCCTCATTCATTAATTGCTTATTACCCTGAGCGCATAATGCCTGTATGGACAAAAACTTACGCTTTGTCACGGTCAGTGACTCAAAAGCTTAAAAAAAATCAACAAAATGCCATCCCCCCAAAATAAAAAAGCTATACAATATCGCCTTAAATGTAAAAAAGTACATTATTTAAACTTTGAATAAATTTCAAAAGATGAAAGCAAATGAAGCACGTGTGAGCATTGTGATGGAGCAGGTGGCTCCATCTCGTACTTTAAAAAAGGAAAAATGAACTATAAAAACCTAGCTTCAGTTTGCTTTTCTTGTTTCTGCATAGTACATACTAAAAGTTGGGACGAGTTTTAAAGTTGTCGTTTCACTGCCTGCTTAAGCTCAGCTTGCAGAGCACGCAGGTCTCACCTGCCCCTATCTTGCTTAAAATATATAAAAATAATACATATAAATCTTGATTTAGTTTGCTTTTCTTATGTTCCCGTGTAGTATATACTAAAACAATCATTCGCCTCAGGTTTAGTGGATATCACTGAATTGCCTTTGGTGAATAATTGTAATACACATCACAACAACATCTTTTTATACAGAGGTATAAGTGCAAATCTGCTAAAAGGCAATGGAAAATTCTGAATGGCTGTAATTATTGATACTGGTTATAGATGGAGAGAACGGCGACGCAAATATGATGAGATTAATAAGATTAAACAAATTGATATGGGAACAAATCATACATGGCCATTCCAAGACATGACACAACCTTTGCATAATTAAGTTCAGGTGCATTAATTAGATTTAATTTGCACATAAGATACACATACTGTAGATAGAGTCAGTAGAAATATAAAAAGTATGACTGAAGTCTGAGCAACGAATTAAGATTTTCAGAAAATAAGTACGATGCTATATTACGGTCTTGTCCACATTCATGTTAACACATTTATAAACCTTGTGAAAGATCTGTCATAGTCTCCTGATTGTCACTTGATAATCTATCTCCATTCCATCCAATACAGACAATGAGTTAATCCCAGTGCTGAGCTTGTTTTTATTTATTAATTTTTAAAAAGAATTTGTTGTGGGTTTTGATCATTTTTACAATTAAACTCATCTATGTAGAGTATAATTGCATTTCCTGCACATATACTCTACTATTATTTAAAATATATGCCTGGAAGCTTGGGAAAAACCATCGGATTTTGCTGGCCAAACAATACAACCAAAAGGTCTGAGTGTGTGTGTGTGTGTGTGTGTGTGTGTGTGTGTGTGTGTGTGTGTGTGTGTGTGTGTGTGTGTGTGTGTGTGCGTTCACTTTGGATGGGCTAAATGCAGAAGCCAAATTTCCCTTGCGGATTAATACACTATATCAAAAATAAAGGGGTAAAAATCTGTTTATAATAAATCATTGCTTAGCAAACTTCCTTCGGTCAGCAGAGTATTAGCACAAACACATTAAAAGACATTAACAATGACTTTCTTTTATTTTAAATCTTTAAGCAGCCCAAATTCTTTGTGACGTCTTGCCATACCCTAATATTTAAACTTCTAAGGGTTTTGTTACGTCTGACTGCCTTGCCATGTTTGGACCCTTGCTGTGTTTATATTGATGGAGTCTTTAGTTTATACATTGATTGTATTTACTGTTGCTAATTGTTTTGATCTTTTTGCCTTTTACTTTGTGTTTTTGGATTTGGGTTAAGATTTCACATTGTGTGGCAAATAAATCTTGATCAGACGTGGACCCTGACGTTGCAACCATTAAGTAAACATAAATAAATTGTGTATTTCACCCAAACTATATGGTTTTGTTTGTTTGTTATTGTAGTTTTTTTTTTTTTTTTTTTTTTTAATGTTGCCTGTAACTTTCTTAATAACATTTTCTATAAATTATGTTACTGCAATTTTTGTTAAATGTTGTAGCATTATTGTTAAAACATAAATTGTTAGCTGGGTATCTCAATCAGAAAAAGACCTTTGGGCTGGATAAAAAAAAAAAAACAAATCCGGTTTTTCATCAGCGCCCACACCCAGAAATCGGCACATTTAGGTTTTCAAAAAGTTCTGATGAGAAACCGGGATTTACTTTTTTTTTTATCCAGCCTTAACAGAAAATTGATTTCGGTTTATTTTGGGGAGGTGAGCTGACTTTAAAAAGCCTAAATATGTAATGGGATTCAAGCTTGTCTGGAATGGATGCATTGATGGATACTCTAAAGCACCCAGAACAGTTTCTACCCAAGTCTCCCCCTTGTTTCAGTGTTTTCCTCTGACCTGGATACTGTAGATTTGCACCTAAGCACTGCTGCTGTAATCATAAAGACCAAAATACTACACACTTCCATCAGTACTGTTTGTTTTTAGTCCTCTATGCCTGTATAAAGTAATGATATCCACGATAATCCAGTTATCTGTTGAATCTTTTGAGTTTGGTTTGAATCTTGTGGTATGGACACCCTTGTCTCTAGATTAGTTATTAGTGATCTATCAGATTTCTCTCATGATTTCTGCTTTTTGACAGCATTCGCTTTTGTTAAAGCTATAAGAATAAAATAGCTATAAGAATAAAATCGATTGAGGAGACTTAGGATCTCTGTGTGGGCTTTACTATTAGATCATTCCAAATGACCTTGATCAGGAAGGCATTTTCCACCCAGATGCTTTCTACAGTTTTCTCCCAATTTAGTCGGCGCCAGCTCTCATTACATTATCTCTCCTATCACACGACAGTTACCAGTACAGCAGGGTGAGGGATAAAACGAGTTTCTATCTCTCCTTTTTCAAAGTGCTGCTCATAACATACTGAATGCTGAACAGTTTTCTTTTTTTATAGGTCAGATGTTTTGAAAATGTCATGTCAGTGTATTTTTAGTTTTCAATTTGTGTTTTATTTTCAGTTTTAACATCAGTATTTCTAGTTCTTTGAGATATTTTAAGCACAAGTTTAAAACGGAATGAAATTGATTTCCTGAAGATAAAATGATATATATTTACAGTTTAGTAAATATATACGTATGCAAATATATATATTTTTGTGATCACAAAGCTAAGAATAAAATTTAAAAGAAAAAAAATACCATGAAAATGCAGCAGAAAATTAAATAAAAGCTGTATACACACTTTTAGAAATAAAGGCGCCAAAATGCTTCCTTGTCGCTGCGGTGGTACTATCAAGGGTATATGTTTTGACCTGAAGGTATATCAGTGATCCTAAAAGTTTAATTATGTCCCTGAAAATTATCCTGTTCACTTTTTCTGCTAAAATCTGCATACTAGTAGTCCAGAGATGTACCCTTGATAATACCACAGCACCACACAACATGGAAAAGTAGAGTTTGATACCTTTATTTCTGAGACTGCACAGAAATCACAAAGACTTTTTAATGGAAGAGACAGCTCATAATTTTTGTTTTAGTTTCAGTTGTAGTCATTTATTTCAGTTTTTAACTGTAATGTGTGTGTGTTTTTTTTTATTTAATTGTAATTGTAATTTTGTTATTATTTATTATAATTACTACCCTGATTGACGAACGTTGACATAGTGTTTAGCATGTCCACCTCACAGCAAGAAGATCCTGGGTTCGAGTCCCGGGCTCAGGTGTTTCGGTGTGGAGTTTACATGTTCTTTCTGTGCTTGTGTGGGTTTCCTCCAGGTACTCCGGTTTTCTCCCACAGTCCAAAGACATGGACATTAGGGTAAGTGGCTGTTCCAACTTGCCCCTAGGTGTGAGTATGAATGGTTGTTTGTGTGTATGTGTGTTGGCCCTGCAATGGACTGATGAGCTGTTCAGGTGTACCCCGCCCTCGCTCAGAGTCGGCTAAGATAGCAACCGGCCTTCCTGCAACCCTAGAAGGATTAAGCTGTTCGAATGAATGAATGAATGATTGAAGAAAGGAAGACGTTCTATCCAGAAAATCAGTGACGATAATACTTATTCAAACTCTGGCATATGAATTTGCGAACCTCTGTAAAAATTACAATAAAATAAATAAATACAAATAAAAATACATCACTCTGGAACTGATATTCTTTACAGTTAAAACACAAGTCCATTTTCCTTGACCATTTAGCTCAGAGGTGCCCAACCCTGTTCCTGTAGTTCTGCCTCCCTGAAGAATTTAGCTCCAACTATAATGGTGCACATCTGGGAGATCTAATCATCACCTTAAATTCAAAGTCTTAAGTCTTAGATAGATTATTATTTCAGGTGGGCATGATTATAGTTTGAGCAAAAGTCCTCAGGGAGGTAAATCTCCAGGAACAGGGTTTGGCACCCCTGATCTATCTTGTCACTCATCACAAGCTCCGTCACATTTAAAGTGGTATTGCCTGAGGTAATCCCTGAGTGTGTGAGGCAGGGGCAAAGTCTCAATGCCCTGATATGTAGTGCAGCTACAGATTAACGCCCTGCACAAGTGCTGCAGGGAAAAGGGGAAGTTCCTGGGCAGGGGACGAGACAGGAGAGGCTCAAAGAACAGACATGTGGCTGGATCGCTGTAGTGCCTCAGTAGGCCTGTGACACTCACATCTCTATACATACAGGGGTCGCGGCAGTCAAAGCTGAAGCGCTTGCCGCTCTGTTCTATGCGGGCATGCAGAGAGCGGCTGTAGCGCCTGAAGCTGACTGAGAATAAATAGTCATCCTGGGCAGAGTCTCGTAACAAGAAGGTGCCTTCAGGCTGGCCTTCAAGGAGCTGCTCAGCCTCAAAACGGTTTAGGACTCCCCAATAACAAGGGCTGTTGTTAATTTGAAGAAGGTCAGGCACCAAGATGTAGTCGGCATGAGCGCAGCACTGGGGCGCTTCATGAATAAATGATGCATCCCAATCAGTCAAGCTGGAAGCACCATTAGAACTGACTTCCTCCCAGGAAATAAAAGTCGAAGGGGACGAGGACAACCTTGTGCTTTTGTGATCCTCTAGTACTAATGACGCATTCTGATTTGTGCCATGCTTCTTGATAAGGTGCCAACACTGTGCCAGTTCAGACTTTGGCGAGAAGGGATACTTGTCCTCCATAAGTTCAGAGACATGAATTTTGCGCTTGGACCACAGGAGCACAGAGAACGGTCGTGACGAGCCACTTTGGTGATGATGGTGATGATGATGGTGGTGGTGATGATGGTGGCCACGGAGAGGGAGGCACTGCCCCATTGCATCTTGGAACTTCTGTCTAAGAGATCGACGAGACAGTGCTTTTCTGCACATGGAGTCTATGTCTCCGTCTCCAATAGCCGTGCAGCTGCACTTCCTCTCCCTCCATCTCTGGGGACAGGATGTTGAGCGGGCATTCTGCTCATCCGGTATGTCTCCATCCTCTCCTCCTCTGACAGGGGCATCATGGCGAGGACCACGCGAGCGCTTCTTAACGCTGCGGATATAACTGTCCACGCTCCAGCTGCGCAGGTTTTTGGGACGTGCATCTGAGGGTCTGGATTTTTTCTCTGACATATTGTGGAGGGTTCACTTCACAGGCTGGACAGGATTGGAGGACAAAGTAAAATATATAGAGAGGCTCATAATTTATAGTTCAACACTTGATTTAAATAATCTGTCAGACACATTGTTATTTACATAATAATAATAATAATAATAATAATAATAATAATAATAATAATAATAGAAGTTTTAAAAATGAAACAGATATTTTTTTTAAATATTGTGCAGCAGGACATTGAAGATCAGATCACAGATTTCTGATACTCAGATTTCAAAATAAAATTTAAAAAATTGTTTTATTATTTATTGAATTTATTAATTTCCTCAATTTATTTAAATTATTTCTAATTTATTGAATTTCTCAATTCCTCAAAAAATTATGATAAACTCAATATAACTTTAATAAACATAAATTCACATTCCTAATAATTCCATATTAAAGCACAGCACATAAATGAGTAGCTAGGTGGTTATTTAATTACAGACAATTAGTCGTTACATGTTATTTTTTTCTGTTTTACAAATTATTTAACACTTGAAATAAACTGTCAGTGCATTAAATACATGCCAGTTTACCAGCAGTTTAAATAAACTGTACCAGATAAAGAGAAAATAAATAACTAAATAAATAACAATAAACTACCAGTAAAGAGAAAATTAATAATATTATTATTATTATTATAAATTTTTGCTGATAGAGCATCATAAATATAATGTAGCTTTAATTACTTAAAAAAAACTATTTAAAATAAAACCAGAAAACATAAAATGCAGCAAATGTACTATTATTATTATTATTATTATTATTATTATTATTATTATTATTATTATTATTAATCATCAAATGCAGCAAATGTAGTATTATTAAAACCATGAGATGCCCCTAAAATAAGAAATAATAAAACAGTTCTTACCTTCAAACTCAATAGTGGAGAGATAACTGTAAGATGTTAATAGTCCTCAGGCAGTGAATTGTCCCATGATGTTAGGCGGCTCGGTGTGTGTGTGAGTTGTGAGACGAGCAGTGAGAGTGTAAAGAGCCCAGAGTGTGTGTCTCTCGCTTTTAAAGAGCTCTCACGGAGTAATTCCTTGGAGACACACTGACCCTTCACTGAGCACACACGAGAAACAGAACACACACGGCATTAAAGTAACACACACACACACACACACTGAGCAAGTACCTGCAAAAGCATGGCACTACTGTTTATGATGTTTATAGATTCCATTCTTCAATGTTCTTCAATTATTTTATTTATGTATTTAAGAATTTTTACAGCAGCAGCTCTGACAATATTTCTGGCTCAAAAGTCACAGGTTTATATTCATTGGCTTGCAATAAATAATAACAGTAAATGTTTGTCTTTTTTTAAGTTGTTTTCTGCAGGGACATGTTTATTTAGAATTTACGGAAGGAGTCTCCAGTGTCAGTGCTTTGTAACAGTTAAAGCTGTTTTCAGACACTGTGAAGTCTTCAGTTCAGAGCAATTTGTGATTCGTAGTTTCTTATGGTAAAGTAATTTTATTTTGCCTTCAAAAAAACAAAAAAAAGAGTGAGGAAATTATTTTTTCTGCTATCCTTAGCTGTAGGACTGACACAAGTCCAGTCTGAAGTCGCTTTCTTCTCTCACTAAACACGGCCTTGGTCCTGAATGAGTATTTATTTTGAATGAGTACTTAATATATATTCATATTATTCATATTATTGTTTTAGGGTGGTGTGGTGTAGCGGCTAGCACATCCACCTTACAGCAAGAAGGTCCTGGGTTTTGAGTCCCGGGCTCGGCGAGGACGTTTCTGTGTGGAGTTTGCATGTTATACTGTGCTTGCGTTGGTTTCCTCCAGGTACTCTGGCTTCCTCCCACAGTCCGTAGACATGCACATTAGGCTAACTGGCTAATACAAATTGCCCCTAGGAGTAAGTGTGAATGGTTGTGTGTGTGTTTGTGTTGGCCCTGCAATGGACTGGCGAGCTGTTCAGGGTGTATCCCGCCTTCGCCCAAAGTAGGCTGAGATAGGTTCCAGCCTCCCCGTAACCCTAGTAGGATTACGTGCTTAGGAAAATTAATAAATGAATCAATAGTATTGGGTGGGCGTTGTGGGGTGGGGGGTGGGGGTGTTGCTGCTTCTTTTAGAACGCAATCTTATCATTAGCGCAATGCACATATATGAATCCAGTCATTTGAATTCAAGTATTTGCCTTGAAAAATCAGTCTGATCATGACTGGTATAGATCG
>JBCNYH010000022.1:22218666-22228669 GCA_039654325.1 Tandanus tandanus | reverse complement strand
ATTGTTGTGAGGTCAGATCCCAGCATGGCCTGCAGGACCCTTGATCAAGACCCTTAACCCTCAACTGCTCAGTCATAAAGTATAAAAGAGATAAATATGTCAGTCTTGATAAAAGCGTTTGCCAAATGCCCTGAATGTAAACATCTATTTATCAGGCTTCATGTTCTCAATAAAGCAAAAGTGTTAATTCTATAGCATGTGTTAAGCAACATTTGAGACATTTTTGACCTCCAGTTCAGCCTTGGCTACCCACCAGTCAGTCTTATAATTAGTCGACAGCAGCAGCCGCTAATTTACCCAGGCAATCTTGTTAGGACGGAAACGGAAAGAGCTCTTAACCAGCACTGAGTGCATGCTTGATTTATTGATTTTCTGATCGATACAAGTCTTCCTCAAAGCCCTGCACTTCCGGCCAGTCCTTCTCTGTCCTTCTGCTCACCCATTAGGCGTCACGACTTTCATCCAGGTCTCAGATGCCATTTCCAGTACCAAGCCTAAAAACACCCTTCTCAGTGTCAGATATCAAAGACTGAAGGACGGCAGCCTAGAAGTCCTCCATGATCAATTCAATAACTCCTATGGAGTTAGAGGTAATTAGCTGATGTCATTTTTAAGCATATCCCCCTGCCATCACGTCTGATTTTTGATGACCCTTCTTTTTGCAATAAAATATTCATGTAATTGTTTTGCACTAACACATTTGGGCATCTCAAGAGGCTGAGTGTTAATGATGTCGTCTTCAGCTGTAAAAGGTTGTGTCAGTTCAGGTTGTATAAATTTCATAGATAAATACATATGAATGAAAGAAACAGTCCAGAATTAGTCAAAATATTCATTCATTCAACGACATTCATTTGCTGACTCTGGGCGAAGGCAGGGTACACGCCGAACAGCTCACAATCTATCACACTAATTGTCCCACCTAGGCAATTTGGAATAGCCGGTTAGTCTAATGTGCATGCCTTTGGACTGTGGGAACCTACACAACACAGGGAGAACATACAAACTGCTCTCACTGAGCTCGGGACTCGAACCCAGGACCTTCTTGCTGGGAGGCAGACGTGCTAACTGCTATGCCACCGTGCCGCCAAGCCAAGATATTCTGATAGCTGAAGGTCTTTCATTTTGTTCAAATGTTACTAATAAATTAAAAACACCACTTGCTTACTTCAGAAGAGGATGGTTAGCTCAGCAAGACCATCTGAGGTGTATCTGTAATTGATATTCTATTCAACCGTGTGCATCCAATGTCATGGTAACACATTGAAGAACCATATATGGGTGTGATGATCAAACAAACAAGGTTTACACAAACCATTGGCTGTAGAGAGTATATTGTTTTCTTATATTGTCTAAACTTGGTTTATAGTACTGTGATGTCATTTTGTCCACCTCTGCAGATAACAGTGTCTCATACAATGTCAGAAATCTTTTGAAAACAAGTCTTTTGAAATTTTGAATGACTCAATTTTTTTTTTTTTTTGAGGAGAGTGATGGTTTAGACATAGCAGCAGAATGGTTGTTACAGGATTTGCTTATTTGTTAGTTGATCACTAAGGCAAAGGAAGGAGTGAATGAATTGATAGGATGGATGCATTAATAAGATGGATGGATGAATAAATGGATATTTAGATGAATGATGGATGGATGAATGAATGAATCTTTGGATGAATGCATGGATGAATGGATGGACGGATGGTTAGGTAAACAGTTGGAAGGGTGTTTGGATGGGTGTGTGAAAGAATGGACCTTTTAGTGAGGCCGATTAAGTCAATATACACAAGAATCTTTCAGTTTATCATACAAGCACCAAATTTGGGACAAATGATGTCTAGGACCTACTTTTTAAGAAAAACACGTTAGACACCTAAGAATCCAAGATGGCCGCCATTTTAAAAAATGGTTGTCTCGTCAAGTATGAAAAAACTGTTTTCAGTGCAGAACTTGAATGAATGGGTGTATATTAATGGCACAGACATTGAAATGTATGTTTTCTGACATGACGAACTCAATGGTGCTATCCTAAATTCAATATGGCTGCCAGTTTTGGTGGTAACAAAATTTCAACAAAATCAACTTATAATGACAGTTTTTGGCACCTATTTTATCATAGATATTGGATAACGCTGCAGCCCATCTCCTCAAGTGGTCGATATTTTTATAAAAGAGAATGATGCCAGAACAAAGTGCAACATTTGGTGCTGAGTCTCTTTCTCAGCAGAAACCAAAAGATTGATTGGAATAATGACACAGATATGCTCAACCAGGGTTAGTATATATTACCATTGATTGCACCCTGAAATTTCATGAATTGCCAAACATGATATGCATGGCCAATGTCAAGTTACATTCCTGGACGTCGCATGAAATTAACTCCGAATGAGTATTTCTGCAATAAAATTGCTCTCATCTTTAAAAGTTTTCACAATTTACTATTTCTAAGTATAGAACTGGATTTCTCATATGAAAAACTAATATTTTGATGTAAAGATCATTGAAATCGAATTATTCTTTCATAATCCAGCCCAAACTTCGTATAAAACCAATTTGAGTGGTGGCCATCTTGAAAAATGGTGGCCATTTTGTTTATTCGGGTGACTAACGTGCTTTTTGGAAAGAGTAGGTTTTAAAGCACCACTGTGCCAAATTTGGTGCTTGTATGACAAAGTGAAAGATTTTTTCAGCAATCTGATTCACTATTTGGATGGATGGAAGAGTAGATGGAAAACCGGAAGGTCAGATGGATGAAGGAATTGATCTTTGGATCGATGTATGGATGGATAGCTGGAAAGAATGGAGGATGGTTGGATAGACTTATGGAAAGATACACGAATTAATGGATCTTAGGCCCCTGTCACATATTAACAATTTGCAGAACTTATGCCGACATATGACAAATTTCAATTAAAGCTGGCATACGCAGAACTATCGATGTTATTCCAGTTTTGAACGTATACATAACTTATAAGTAACTTATCCAGAACCTATCGAAAACTTATAGCTAACTTATACCAAACTTATCTCCAACGTATATTTTTACGTATGTAGACGTATCTGGCGTATTCTGGACGACCACAGAACTTTTACTGAACGTCTTTCTAACTTACAGCTAGCGTATTATGTATGGGCGTATTGGCAGTGTTTAGGGGGATTGGTATATAAAATGGGGTTCAAACGAGAAACCGATCAGTACTCCTCAAGACTCCTTGGGGAGCAGATGTCCATGTCATTCAAGAGATGGAGGATCCGGCAAGGTTGAAACAAGTATACCTATTAGCTCTCCTCCAACATCAGCATGACCACTTCGATTTCTTAAGCATGGCGGTGATGTTGATACTGCGATGTCTAATGCGGATCTGATTTGAATCAGTGAGCGGCAGCCTTTTATAGGCTAGGTCATGTGATTGATTGTCGGGGATACACTGCTGCATAAGTTAGACTATCGTTGGTCATAAGTTGCGAATGCTGCCAACATGCTAGGCATTCGTTGGTATAAGTTATACGTAGGTTCAAAGTATGCTAGACATATTCAACTTATGAAAGTGCAAAGAGTCGCATAACTTACCAACAACTTATGGCAACTTACCTATAACTTATGGCCAGCGCATGCGGAACATATGAGCCATACGTTAGCATACGTCGAAAGTTTTGTGCATGACCTCGCCGTACAATGACTTATACCAGTCTGCTGTTAACTTACACAAAACTATAACTCATTTGATGTACGCCAGTGTATTTGTTAAATTTCTCATACATCTGCATACGCTGGCTAAATCTTCAATGTGTGACAGGGGCCTTAGGATGGATAGATTGATGGTTGAATTGACAGAAGGATGGATGGACCACGTCAACAAAAAACTCATGTTTGAAATAAATTTTCTCTCCCAGATTTTTTTTTTTCTAATTTCAATCATCTCCCATAAAAGGATCCTGGATTCACTAATCCATACTTTATTACTTATTCATTTCACTTACTCACATTCTATTTAATTTCCGGAAAGGGCAGAGAAAGACAACAATGAATGGATTCAATTTGATAGAGCTGAATGGACTTAAATAGATAAATAAACACTATACAACCATCATCATCATTATTTAAAAAAAAAAACTAATATATTATTTTTTTGTGATTTAATGTAATATTTGCTAGATAATGAATATATTTATTACAGTATTTATTAATTTATTTATTTTGTTTAATTTATTTCTTCACTATTTAATGTATGACCCTTTGTGATATTTACTCATACCATGGTTATAAATTACACATTTTAGAATAAAATGCAAGCCTAGGCATTTTATCTATATTAGCAAAGTGAGACTCAAGAGCCTTTCTTGCATGTTACGTATCAGACTACAGGAAAAACAAATCTTCTCTTGTCATTGTAAAAGGTACAATTGTTTCTGATGTGCACATGAACCAGCTACACCCAGGAAGCCACCGTAACTCAGTATGCCCATTAACATGGCAAAGTTTATCTTGACAGTAGAGGAAATTGGGCCAAGGTGGTTTCACATATGCTAGCTATTACACCGCCATCGATCTAATGAACAGCAGAGCCTCCGCTGGCATCATGAATATTTTATTTCACTGTGTATTCAGACGGGAACATGACAACCAGACAAAATCTCGCCCTCTTTTCATGATCACCTCTGCATGTGCTGAAGCTTTAACGCCTCCCGAATGGCACGTTTATGGCATTGAATGAGGTTTAAGGCTCATTTAAGAAACCAACTTCTAGATTGTTCTTGTCTGTCATGTAGAGTATAAATAATCAGCTGACTCACTCAGTCTAGAAGATAATATTATGTGACCATAATCTTCATTCAACTGGACTCAAGAATGGTGGCTTTTTCACTGATGGGAAGATGATAATTAAATTAGCAGGAGGTCTCTGGCTTTGTAGATCCCACCACATGTCCTCATTGATCTGTATCTGTGGATGCAGAGCTACCAGAATTGCTGTAGGTGATTAAGGCAGTCTTATGAGTCAGAGTAATCAAATTGTGGGTGCAGCTTTAAAGCTTATAATTAGTTACTGTGAAGTCTGCAGAGCTGACGACAAATCAGACAAAGCTAGAATTTGATTTTGTGGTTAGTTAATGTTTAATTATACCAAGCATATTAGCAACAACAACAAAACTTGTAACAAATTCAATTAAAATCTAACCAGCTAGTTAATTTCAGAAACTAGTTTACACCACATCAAATCTAAAGAAATAGTTGGATTAAGAAATTCATGTTATCACAACTCAATGTACTTCTTTAGATTTGATTGCAAATTTAAGGATTTTAGTATAAACTCCTGAGCTTTTTTGCCAACATTAAACTCCTGAGCCAACATTGAAATTACATATTCGTAGGTATAGCGGCAAAAGTATATAACAGCCAAGAATATATCATTACCAGTTAATGGTGATGGTTTTTCTGAACAATCACCACTATCAGCAAATTTATTTAAAATAAATAGTTGTATAACTAATATACACCCCAGCCCACACCGTGAAGGCCACTAATGCTTGGCTGGGCAAGAATGGCATCAAGCTGAAACCCAATAGAGAACATCTGGGCATACATCCAACATCAATTAGTTGGACAAAAGATAGTAACATATGTTGTAGTTAATAATTACAAAAATTTTGGAAGATACAGATACTCATTTTTTTGCCCAGGAGTGTAGTACTTAAGTTATTTCCATGCCTCATTACCCCAACGATATGATAGTAATGTATTTATTTTAATCAATAAATCAATCAAAATTATTGTTAACATTATATTGGTTGTTTAATCCTATGTTACACATAGCATATGAGCAAAAAAAACCAAAACTTGCTGGCTCTTAAAAAATAAATCTAAAAATATGACAAGCTAGCGAACTTAACATATAGCTTACAAAACTTCACTAGCTAGCTAATGTACCTATAAACATAATGTAAACTATAATGGACAACATTTCAGGGTGTAACTGAACAGTGGAACTTAATGGGGTTGGTCATTTTGGACAACCAGAATCATTTTTCGTGGATCTGGTATCATTGCTCCCTCAGGACCCCAGAAGCTGGAAATGATGCAGATGATGATAGTTCCCTCGGTGCAGGGGTTCTCAAACCTTTTGCAGCCAGGGATCCCTTTAAGTGAAAAACAAATTCCAGGAACCCATTTGGTACAGATTTATTTTATGTTTATTTATTGAAATGTGTACAATAACATTTTATCCATTCTTAAGAGCCATAGAGGATCAAACACATTAGTGTCAAGTTGATATACATTTTAGTTTTGCTTGTGTTTAAGTTACTTTTTTTTAATTGAAACAGTATATTTATATGTAAGTTATAACCGTTATGTTATCAGAAAGAGAATTCTCTTTAGGACAAAGCAGTTTGTGGTTTTGTTTCGAGTTTCTGGTTTTGTCTTATTAAATTTAAAAGTGAAGGCAAAAATGGATGCTGGTCAGAGAACAGCAGTTTATAGGCCTAGCTGTTATAACAGTAATAAAACCAGGAATTCACTTTAAATTTAATAGGAATGAACATTAAAAATAATGAACAAGGAAAAAATGTTTGAAATGTCATTAAGTGATGAATAGAAATTGTAGTTTTTAGTAAATTGCTGTGATATAAGAGGGAAAGAAAACCATTTGGGGTGTAAAAGATGTTAACTTTATAGTTTGTTAAGATTTAGACTTTGATTGCTGTTAGAATACCTTAAGATTGTTCCAATAATGTTTTTATTTTATTTTATTTTATTTTATTTTTTGCCATTTCTGAGTTTAGTTAACAATAAATGATAATTGTTTCTTGGTTCTAGTATGCATGTTCTCTCCGCGCTTGCATGGGTTTCCTCTGGGTACTCTGGTTTCCTCCCACAGTCCAAAGACATTCACATTAGGCTAATTGGCTATTCCAAATTGCCCCAGGTGTGAGTATGAATGGCTGTGTGAGTGTTGACCCTGCAATGGTCTGGCGAGCTACTCTGGGTGTACTCCGCCTTGGCCCAGTGTCGGCTCCAGCCTCCCCGCAGCCCTAGTAGGATTAAGCGGTTTGGCAAATGAATGAGTGAGTAAGTGGTTCCAGTATAGCAATTCCTTGGTTCATTTTAAAAAATAAAGTAAATATAGTAAATATAATAGTGTTAATAATACAGAGGAGCACTTAACTTTATATGTAGAAGGCCCTATTCCTTTATTAAGACTTTACCAACGTTCCAATAAAGGCATCAGAGAACTACGGATGTGGTACGACTAGACTTACACAGATTCAGTTTCAGAGTCTGGCCATTAGGAACATGCCCACTGCATCTCCTTGAGTTATATCTTCCACTCAATGCAATGATCCGTACTGGAGTCATGTGAACTACTATATCAGCTTTCTGCTAGGCAGGTTTTTTCCTGCTGTGAGCCGAGCCATTTCCCGGTTCATTCAATACCTTCTGTCTGTTGGCCTGCAGCGCCAGTAACTTAAGATGAATTATGGAATAACTGTTATTGCCATGTGTCCTATAGCTAGTTTTTATGTCCTGGCTTTAGCTTCTCCAGATTTTTTTAAAACTGAAAGCTAAGCTAAAAACTTGTCCTTTTGACACAATCAACTTTTATTTTTTTATTTTTTATTTTATTTTTTTTAAATAAATAAATGGTCCTGATTTTGGTTGTGAATATTCTTATGAATAAGGCGTAGTGGTTAGCACGACTGCTTTTAAGCAATTAGGTCTTGGGTTCGAGTCTGGCTTTGGGACAGTGTTTCTGTGTGGAATTTGCATGTTCCTGGGCTGGGTTTTCTCCAGGTACTCTGGTTTCCTCCTACAGTAAAAAAAAAAACATGCACATTAGGCTAATTGTCTGTTCTAAATTGCCCCTACATGTGATTGTGAATGTTGTGGGTGTGTTGGCCTGCGATAGTGTGGCAAGCTGCTCAGGGTGTACCCGACCTTCGCCCAGTGTTAAGTGAGATAGGCTCCAGCCTCGGTGACCCAACTAGGCTTAAACGATTTGGCAAATAAGTGAGTGAGTAAGTGGTATTCGATAAATGCTTCTAATTAGCCAGTTGTATGATTTCAGAGTTACCTGGAAGAAGCTGTGGCTGAGTTTATGAGCCAGTGCCTTTTTGGTTTTCATACTGTGGATAATGAAATATATGAGGGCGGCATGGTGCCTTGATGGTTAGCAATTCCGCATCACAGCAAGAAGTCCTGGATATGAGCGCTGTGCCTGGCGAGGGTGTTTCTGTGTGGAGTTTGCATGCTCTCCTGATGTAGATTTCCTCTGGGGGATCTGGTTTCCTCCCACATCTAAAGACATGCACATTAGGCTAATTGGAAAAAAAAAAAAATAAATCCAAAGCCCTCCATAAAATCTCATTTTGCTTTTGTTTTTGAATGACATGCCTCAGTGCCATAGTTAAAATATGTAAATATAAACTACAGAAATCTCATTTCACTTTCCTTTTAATTGTTTCTAATTAGCATATAGTTAAACACTTATAGAGAGTTAAAGAGACACCTGCTTACGCATGCTCTCAAGCATACCTGGATCCATCAAGATTTTTTTAATACACCATAAAAATCTCTATTTAGTGTTTTTTTTTAGAAGACTCTGTCTTTATTATGAGTAACCCTTTGAGATGTACCATCTCATTTTCGAGGGGATGCTTTTTGCTTAAGTTCCCATGTAGTACATTCCAAAACAATGTACCTCAGGCTGGGTCGGTGGATGTCACTGAGCTCAATAGTCTGATATTCTGGGGAATATTCGGGGGACATCTACCACGTCTGAGGTGCATTATTGTTAATGAACCCATCAGATTGCACTGTTCCCATATAGTATATACTAACAAGTATCAGATGTCAATAATAAATATAATAACTCTGATAATTATATTTTATGATTTCCAACATTGTACTTAAATCAAGCAATCAATTTTCCCCACTGACCTTTTTCTTTTTTCCTAAGAGTATATTTTACATAACGGTTTATTACATCCACTACAGAGTTTATACCATCTGTGTGATTATATAGTTTGCCTATAAGCGGGATTGCATGAAACTTATTGATGAGATTTCCATGACACTTGGTGGAAGGGAGTAGCATTGGCCAAGAAAGAACAAATAAAACTTTGGAGACAATCCAAGAGTCTATAAATACTGAAGAACAAACTCAACACATCAGTCAGAAAGGAAAAAGTTCACTGCAGATATGTTCTCCAGCATGACCGTGATCTTACCTAAAGATTAAGGCAGTGCATAGAGATGGAGCTCCCTCTATCCTAACTGATAGGTGTCCAAGGCTGGTGTTATAAGAGTAGCACAGCTCCTTTAATGAGGAAAAAAATAAATATATCTCCCCGGTGTTTTCCAAATTCAGTCTGCAGCGAAAGAAGGAAAGGTTAACACTGAGTTTTCTGTTCACCGCTTTTCACTCGCTGATTTCTGCAATCATTTGTATCACTTGTAACAAATAAAAAAAAAAAAATCAGACTACTGAATCTTTCATTAATTGTTTATCCTATTAATACACCTTGTTTATTATTTTCTGAAGCTATCAGCTCTCGTTAACACTAACCTGGGCTTGGTGTTACATCTTTTTCCATCTCTTCCTCTCCCAGGTTCTTCTTGCACCTCGTTTCCACTTGACTGTAATGCATTTGAAATATGCTTTAATAATCTTTATATTTAGGTGCTTGAAAAAAAAAATCAATAGCTTAAAAGAGAATTCCAGTAACTGAGGGTGTGTGAGAAAGAGGCCTAATTTAGAAACAGTTTCTCACTTACTTTATAATTGTATTTTATTTCACAACATTACACACAAAAAGTCTGTATTGGTAATTGGGCAGGACGGTGGTGTAGTGGTTAGCATGTCCACTTCACAGCATGAAGGTCCTGGGTTCCAGTCCCGGGCTCAGTGGGTGCATTTCTGTGTGGTGTTTGCATGTTCAGTTTTATTTGTATAGCGCTTTTTACAATTGACATTGTCACAAAGCAGCTTTACATAGTAAAAATAATTTAAGG
>JBCNYH010000022.1:22172465-22192269 GCA_039654325.1 Tandanus tandanus | reverse complement strand
TATATATACACACACACACACACACACACGTTATACCTTCTGGAAATTCCTGCATTCCCATGAACAAGAACCTTTCCTGTGGAAAAGAAAAAAAGAGTAGGTACTTAAAAATGAAGTAATCGCAGAGAGATTAAACACTACATCACTGAATCAACATTGTAAGCAATCCCATAAATTATATACTGTTCACAACAATTATCATTTATCAACAATACAATCATTTACCTCCGGTTTCTAAACAGCCATCGATAAATTCTTTAGTCTGACCAGAAAGATAGACACAAGATGAATATGAAAAAAATTTATCAGAAGACACAAAGCAGTGATTCTACATGTAATATGATCCACTGGTCACTGTAACATACCATTTGGAAATATTTAATGATGTTCTCCACAGGGTTATCCGCAATATCTAAAACAAGATATCTGCAAACAAAAATCAGAAATTCAACATGGTCAAAATCAGAAATTCAACATGGTCAAAATCAGAAATTCAATGTGGTCAAGATATGAGGGACACAACTATTTGAAACTAAACACAGCATCACTTTTCTGCACTCTATCTTCTATAACTGCACTGTAATAAGGAGGCAGGAGGCATGGTGTCACTCACAGTAGCCACGCCTCCTTCATCAAGAGTACCAAAGTCCTTAAAGATAAGTCTTTACACTCGGCAGCCATCTTGGTAATGCCCCAGGCAATTATTTTGGGCAAACAAGGCCGAATAGGGACAACACCTACACAGAGAGGAACTGGCAAAGAGAACACACCGCCTTCATCCAGAGTGACTGGCAGTGAGAAGGCACTTCGTTCATCGAGACTAACAGGAACAGAGAGCACACCACTTTTACAAGCAGAGGCAGGGATGAGACCAGGCTTAGAAGAAAAAGGAGGAAAATGGGCAGCGATCAAGTTTTTTTTTTTTTTTAAGTGTATCTCAAACAGTACAAAAATATAATTTACAATAAAATAAAAACAATTAATTACACAAAATAACTTAAAATATTTTTTAAAAATTACATCTAAAGAAATAAAATGTCTGAGACCAATATAATAATAATTTTAAGTCCAAAGTCCATAGTTATTACAATTAACATAATTCGCAATTAATATGCAAATACATGTACAAAGCAGCTCCATATACAACTTTCTTTAAAGCATAGGCTGCCTTAATACACTATATAATCTCATTTTATTACTATTATTATTTTAACACAAACGTCTCTATACCTGCATCAACAGACAAATATAGAAATCCATCAGCTGTGTGTGATCACATACACCCCTGATAAAAAGCATCAAAAAGGCGGCCTGATGGGAGTCCCTCACCTAGCAAAAGGGTCTACATGCTAACATTATCTCTTAATATTGGGACAAAATTCGACAATAACTTGAAGTCAGAAACTTAAAAAAACTTATGCAGGATAGAACGAACATTTTACTGAAAAACTATGAATACTATCTTTGTTACAGGAGAAGCCCCATATAAAGTTGCTCGTGGTTGGACAATACGTTTGACCTTGTTTCTGAACAATCAACTGTTGCTTTTCTTTTTACTTTGACGTCAAAATTTACCAGGTGCTGCTCACTTCTGTCGATAATCTTGCTCGCTGTGCCAAGGCGAGATGACCAGACTGGCATATCATATTACGATGCCTGACGTGCAATAAACTAGAAACAGCTGTGTTTCCATCGACTAGGCGATATCAACAACCACACAGATAAACAAAACGAGGGTAGCACTGCATGTGTTTGGATAAAATATGACCAGTGATGACGGCGCTCCTGTCGACCCCCCCCCCCAACACACACACACACACACACACACATGTGTTTGACGCCATCGTAAAAGCACTAGGTGTGCTTTGACAGGACAAAAAAAACCTCACCTCTCGCTTCACTGTAACTCAAGTAAGATTTAACAAAGTTAAATTTTGTGACCAACTGGTGAAGCAACTGGTGACACAGAGGCTTTAAGAGCAACAGAAAATTATATAATTATATGAAGAGTGACAAGAACACCTCCTTCTTTAAGAGTGACGGGAAGGAGCCACGTCTCCTTTACCAAGCATGACAGAGACCACACCTCTTTCACCAAGAGTAACAGGTACAGAGGCCACACCTCCTTCATTAAGAGTGACAGGTGCAGAGGCCACACCTATTTTGGTAAACAGTACAAGTGCTTTAACATGCAATATGTAAATATGTATCAGAGCAATAACATAAAAATAAACTAAGTACCTAAATTTGAGGGGGAAGTTGGGCTTGATGAAGTTGGCTTCGATGTCTTGTCGAACACACACTATGTGAGTTATCCCCTGCCTCTCCAGTGTAGAGAGCTTAAAAAAAGACAGATTAATGCTGTGATTAAGAAAATGCATGCTCTTTCATGATGATTAAATATTAATTAGATTCCACTCCATATCACAAAGGATTCATTCATTACTCCTGCTAAAGTTTTTTTTAAGAAGATATAAACATGTAAATATAAGATATAAAGATGACAAACATGTAAATGTATGTAAGACAAGATATCTGGTTCTTTTAGACAGCAAACTTTTTTTTTTGGAAATACTGCCATATCTGCACAAGGAATCCTACGAAAATCCTGATGTATAACTCCAATATTATTCTAGGTCTCGGTGGGATATTTTATTCAAAGCAGTCAATAAAGGCATTTGAAGTTTGGAATAAAGCAGACAGTGTCATGCTCTTCTAGAAAAATACTCAAAGATGGGACAGTGTGATGCGGAAGTGGATTACGTTTCTGTAAAATAGCACAAGACATTCATTTTCCAAAGAATAATTTGATTCCAAGTGCTATATTAATGTAATCATGAAAGACAAACTGTGCTTTAAGAGGCTGTGCATTTTCACAGCCTCTTAGGGCAATCAGTCACAAACAGGTCAAAAATAAAGGTTTTATTTTGCTAGTTTAAGTAGTAATTTTCTTAAATGTTTAAGGTTATAAAGACTTTTTACATTTTGGCTGTAACGTTTTTTTCTTGGAAGTTTTGGCCTTTGAAAGTATGCATGTCCAAAACAATAAAATTTCTTTAAAAACTATTGTCAAATCAAACTATCAAATCAGCAGCCTGTAAGATTCTAAATTTATAGTATATAAAAATATGCCTCAAATGGATATTTTTTCCTGAGCTTTTATCAGCTTCGAATTATGTTTAATTATGATTACCATCTGAAAAAAGTTTGGCTGCTGTCATTTTTAGACCAGTATTACCTTGCTCTTCATAGCAGCAGAGTAGGGCCCTAAGAAGAGTCCAGGGAGGATTTCCTTTAAAATCAAACACACATGAAATTGGATTGTAGTCAAATTATTATTATGTCTGCCTGCAGGCAAACATATTGTTAATCTGTACACTTATTATAGTTTCACTACACAGATACACAGCCTGAACCATTGAGACACACCACCTCTGTGATGTCTTCATATATTTTAACCCCACTCTGTGACATAAGACCTCACACACTCACCCACCTACCTGTATACAAGTTTGTTTCAATTAAAAAAAAAAAGGCTTATTCCACTTTTTCCATTTTTCTTTAGAACAGATATCTAACCAATTTCTGGGATCTAGCCAATCTCTCACACACAGCCAATGCGCGCACACACACACACACAATGCACTGCTGCCTTACAGCCACGTGCACACCTGGAAGACACACCAAACTGCAGGCAAACATTCAAAATTTCTGCAGGAAACAATCATAATCGAATTTCCTCTTCCTACTATTACTATTTGCCTGTATGAAATCTCACGGATTTGAGTTACCATGGAAACAAAAAATGCAAAAACTACAACATAGGAATGAATGGAAAATCATCTTGGGACGAAGAAAAACCCACCCTTTTTTGGAGCCATTTCATGCTGCTATACTTTATCATATAAACAGGATTTAAACATGTCACAAGACATTGGACTTTATTGAACTATAGTGAGTCATTAAAAGTTTCTGCATATCTGTACTTGTAGTGGGGTTTGGGAGTATACCCTGTGGCTTTATTGATGATAGCACTTGAGAAAATGATGAGTTGTCATTATGTCACACTTGCACATGTGTAGGTCACTTTGCCAAAGTGGACCAAATGCAGTTTGAGCAAAACACAATGTGTATCTGCACAATTTGAGGACTGATTTGGAAAAGCCTATATAAAGGCCCACAATTTTCCAACATTGTTAGTCGAGTGCACGTCATAATGCCACGTCTATCACGTGAACAACATCTCCGGGCAATGGGTATGTTAGAGGCCGGGTTGAGCTACAGTGAGGTAGCAAGGCGTATGGGCTGTACACAACCCACCATCAGAAATCTTATTGACCACCACAACATGACAGGGTCAGCTGATGACAGGCCACGTCCAGGACGAGAGAGAGTGATGACTCCCGAACAGGATCGATACATTCGGTTGCAGCACTTACGAGACCGGCTTTGCCATGTTGTATCACCAGAAGAACAGAAAAGGAGGCCAAACTAATTATGGATAAATAGTTTTTTGTTGAATTTTTTGCATTTAAATAAGTTATTCAATTAAGGCGGCATGGTGGTGTAGTGGTAAGCACATCCATCTCACAGCAAGGCCATGGGTTCGAGTCTCAGGCTCAGTGAGGGCTTTTCTGTGTGGAGTTTGCATGTTCTCCACATGCTTTTGTGAGTTTCCTCAGAGTACTTCGGTTTCCTCAACAAGTTTAAGGACATATTTTATTAAATGCATATTAGGTTGTTACGAACTGCCCCTAGGTGTGTATGTTGGCCTTGCAAATGATTGGTGAGCTCTTCAGGGTGTAAATTAATTAATTAATAATTTGTTCAATTATATTTCTTCAATTACCAAGCACAAATAAAATGTCTATGGGAATAAACATTGCAAAATATCTGTATTTATATAATTTATGAGAGGTGGTCTAATAGTTTAACACACACATATATATATATATATATACACACACACATACATTTTATATATATACACGCACATGTGTGTATATACAGTTGAGGTCAGAAGTTTACACACACGTTTAAAGAACATGGATGTCATGGCGGTTTTGAGGTACCAGTCATTTCTACAACTCTTATTTTTCTGTGATAGAGTGAGTGGAGCACATATATCTTTGTCACAAAAAAGATTCATTAAGTTTGGTTCTTTTATGAATTTATTACGGCTCTTATGAAAATGTGACCAAAATCTGCTGGGTCAAAAATATACATACAGCAAAACCAATATTTGGTTAGATGTCCCTTGGCCATTTTCACTGCGATTAGATGTTTTTGGTAGCCATCTACAAGCTTCTGGCGAGCCTCCGGTTGAATCGTTGACCACTTCTCTTGACAGAATTGGTGCAGTTCAACCACATTTGTTGGCTTTCTGGCATGGACTTGTTTCTTCAGCAATGGTCAAAGTTTCTCAAAGGGGTTCAAGTCAGGACCTTGGAAAGGCCATTCTAAAACATTAATTCTAGCCTGACTTAGCCATTCCTTCACCACTTTTGATGTGTGCTTTAGGTCATTGTCTTGTTGGAAAACCCAACTGTGCCCAAGACCCAAACTTCTGGCTGATGGTTTTAGATTGTCCTGAAGAATTTTTGAGTTAATCTTCCTTCCTCATTATTCTATTTATTTTTTGTAAAGCACCAGTTCCACTGGCAGCAAAACAGCCCCAGAGCATAATACTACCCCCACCATGCTTGACAGTAGGCATAGTGTTCTTCGGGTTAAAGGCCTCACCTTGTCTCCTCCAAACACATTTATGGTTATTGTGGCCAAACAGCTCAATTTTTGTTTGTTTCTGACCACAGAACTTTCCTCCAAAAGGCCTTTTCTTTGTCCATGTGATCAGCAGCAAACTTCAGTCGAGCCTTAAGGTGCCGCTTCTGGAGCATGGGCTTCCTTCTTGCACAGCAGCCATGGCGATGTAAAACACACGTGACTGTAGGCACTGACTCTGTGTTCCAGCAGCTTCCAATTCATTGCAGACCTGCTTTTTGCTGGGTCTCGATTGAGTCTTTACCATCCTGACCAACTTTCTCTCAGCAGCAGGTGATGGCTTGCACTTTCTCCCTGACCGTGGCAGTGACACAACTGTGCCATGCACTTTATACTTACAAACAACTGTTTGCACAGTTGATATTGCGACACGTGGCTGCTTTGAAATGGCTCCAAGTGACTTTCCTGACTTGTTCGTCAATGATCCGCTTTCTCAGGTCCATGCTGAGCTCCTTTGACTTTCCCATTGTAGCACGTGTAGCACTATGTAGCACTAACACTACCAAATGAGCCCTATTTAAAAAAAAGTCTCCGAGAAGTCACCAGCCGTGCCCAATTATAATCACTCTCAAGAAGTTGAGAGGTCATGCCACAAAGCTAATTTGTTTGAAACAACTTTCTACATCACAAAATTTTTACATTCATATTCCTGTATGTACATTTTTGACACAGACAGATTTGTCACATTTTCACAAGAGCCATAATAAATTCACAAAAAAACAAACTTAATGAATCTTTTTTGTGACCAAGATGTGCTCCAATCACTCCATCACAGAAAAATAAGAGTTGTAGAAATGACTGGTACCTCAAAACTGCCATGACATCCATGTTCTTTAAACGTGTACGTAAACTTCTGACCTCAACTGTGTGATATAAATAAGAACTAATCATTAAATCACCTGCATCTCTCTTCGCATGGGATATGACCAGTCCTGGAACACAAAAACAAACGAAGAAAAACAAAACAAAGTTAAAAAACCAGTAAAAATCTTGTTTGCTTTATTTTTTCTTACTAAGACACGGGCTGAATTTCAATTCACTCAATATTCCCTAGGTAGGGACACTTCTTCCTGCAGTATCATATAATGCCTTCATACGTCCTATGAAGTGCCCTAAATATCCCATAAGCAGTCGTTTGGGATTCAGCTTTCTGTCTATCAGGCTAAGAAACATGACTAAACAAACTTATAGTGAGTAAACAAGACTCTTCAGTTTATTAGAGGAAATCAAAAATATGGTATGAAGACCTCGTCGCCTTAGCAAACAAAGGAAAAACAACATAAATATTCATGTAAACCTAGTATTTCTGTCATAAACTAACATTAGCTCGCATAGCTAGCATACCAGTTGGTCCTCCTTGCACACAGGAAGGGACGGAAATTGTATTTTATTCTCCTCGTCCATACTGCAGCTTTATGAAGAGCGGCCGATAACCAGACCTCGGACTTTAAGTGGATTAAAACACGCCTGACATTACACTAGCGTTAGCAGTTAAACTGGCGTTTGACTCGGAGCTCCACGCGCGTGCCCGCCATGTTTGCTACTCGGTTTGGAACTGATCACGTGACACAGCTTAGGGCGCGTCGTACGTGTGCAGATCTTATGAAGGCTTCAGCGCGTCACCCGCCACGTATGCACCCAGTATGATGCACTTTTACGTCTCTACAACCCAAACCGGGCGGTACGTGAGCGTAGTGGTTAGCACGTCCACCTCACAGCAAGAAGGTCCTGGGTTCGAGTCCCGGGCTCGGGCGTTTCTGTGTGTTTGCATGTTCTCCCCGTGCATGCGTGGGTTTCTTCCAGGTACTCCGGTTTCCTCCCACAGTCCAAAAGCATGCACATTAGGCTAATTGGCTGTTTCAAATTGCCACTAGGTGTCGATTTGAGTGTAAACGGGTGTGTGTTGGCCCTGTGATGATCTGGTGAGCTGTTCAGGGTGTCGTTGGCTGAGATAGGCTCCAGCCTCCCCGCAACCCTTATAGGATTAATTGGAATACGAGTGACTGAGTAGAAGTCCAAACCCAGAACACAGAAACAACACACACATCCGTCTGTGTACATCACAGGATTTAATTTTTTAAGACAAAATACAGATAATTTCTTGGTGTTGATTTTAAATTTGTAAAGATTTTTAAAAATGCACCACTTACGTGGAAGATAGGAGACAGTGTGATGGGGTGTAAGGCATGTGTGGTCCGACGTTTCATCTGTTCCCCTCTTGAAAATTTCAAACACTGTTGCCAGCTTGCAATTTCTTTGCATATGTCATGATCTTGAGTTCAACTCATCATCGGGGTGTAACGTCTGACAGAGCTGCTCTTAAGCCGCATTCACACAGGAAGCAAGGAGTGACAAGCAACCATACAAGGTCAATGATCGGCAGGGAAGAGAGTGATGAAAGGTGAAATTTCTCAAGTGACGCAAAGCGGGCGGAAGCGCTACTGAGCCGAACTTTCACACAAACGTTTCAAGTGATTACCAATCAGAACTTAAAGATACCATTGATTGATAGATGTCGCCAAACACCAAGACCTTTTCCTATATGCTTTTATGGACCAGGAAAATAGGTAATTTCATGTGCAGTTCAGATAATGTGTAAATGCAGCTTTACAACCGTTCACTGATCAACATTGTCCTCGATGACCAATCACTGATCACCACTGTTTCTCAACAACCAATCAGTGGTCACTGTTTCCCGATGACCGATCTGTGATAGCCACTATTTCCAAACGAACAATCACAGATAATCATTGTTTTCCCATGACCAATCAGTGATCACCACTGCTTCTCCATGACCAATCACTGATCACTTTTGTTTGCCCCACCCTCACACTTCTTATTTGATACCTTTGTCTGGGTGATAGTGGAGTTCCTGAGCGGAGACCCATAGGCGTGGAGCAGGACTGAATGGTTGTACCATGTCCATGCCTCAGTTGATGCTGATTGGATGTTATATATCGCTGACTTGCATGACAATGGGCAGCGATTTATTTATATTTAAACTGAAAGCCAAAAAAATAGAGGCTCATACACCACCGCTCAGACTCACATAGAATAAAAAATACACAATCTAACTCATATAAGCACACATACTTTCACCGAGCAAAACAACAACAAACACGAAAAGGAGAATGGAACATGAACTTGTTAAATGGATAACTAGAAGTTCTCATAGAGAAGTGGAGAGCTGTGAGGGGCAGTTAATCCATGTCTATATAGTCCGCTTGTACGCGTTTTGTTAATCTCTCCAGGCCCGTTTATTCCTGCATGGAAGCTACCTAGCCCAACCAAAGTGGCTCTCTCAACCTTCCTATAATAGTGCCTCGCATGCGCTACCACGTAAATCAAGTCGCCCAATGAATTCTGGGAGGGGTACCAAGCCCAACCAAATATTGGTTTTAGCATCCAGGCGGGAAAGCACAATTAGTGTTGGTGTTCCGCTCGCTGCGCTCGCTTCACAGCAAATAAGCTAACAAGACAGGTGATACAAATGAACACGGAAATCAGCGAGTGAAAGGCAGTGAAAAGAAATCTAGGTGTTAACCTTTCCTGCTTTCATTCCAGACTGTAGTTGGGAAATGTAGGGAAGATTTATTTATTTATTTCTTCCAGGGCCAAAGTTGATTGAGAGGTTTATACTCTGGTAACACCAGCCTCGGACACCTATTGATAGAGATATCTATAGTGAGCTCCATGTTTAGGCAGTGCCTACATATTTTTATTTTTAATAAAAGTAATTGAATGTTTCTTTCATCACTACTTCACAGCTTCTTTTGCATTTTTTTTTAACCAACCCAATCGTCTCCTTAATTCATCCCCCACTTAGCTCTCCTCTATGGGTTGAAACACGCCAAGTCAATGTCCAGGACTAGTGGTGATGGAAGGTCCCTGCTGAGTTGCCTAATGCTGCATAAAGTCTGTGCAAAGAAGCTGTGCATGGACACGCTGCAAAGGCCTCAGCCAACTGAGAACTAGCGCATATGTTCTGTGGACTGTTACTTATAATTTTCACTCCCTTTAATATGGCTACTTTTAATCAACGATATGGCTAATAAACTAAAAAGTTGGCACTGGCATAGTCAGCCCAGTGTTCATCCATCTCTCTTTTCATGCTTCTCATTTGCTAACCTGAGCAGTCCATTAGGTTCGCCAACTGATCCAAAAATGAACGAGCTGACGGTGGTCAAATCAGTGCAGATGTGCTAAACACACAAAAATTAGGGTAGCAGACATTCACTGATATCCCCATATTGGCAGATGGCCAACTGTTAGCTTGGTGTGTCCTGGACTTATCAAATGGCATCTAACAAGTTCTAGCCTGTACAGTGTACTGGGCAAACAAAAAAATTAGTGTGTTATCTATTCTTGGTGTGTCATGGCTATCAGGAGTGTCTAATATGTGGAACTCACCTTTTGACCTTTTATAAGCTCCCACTGCCACAAGCAGGACCTAAAGAAATGGGTTCTATCCGTCAGTCTTTCTGTCCATCTGTCCATTTATATGACTTGTTAGTGTGATAACTTTTGAAGGACGTACAATAGGATCACCAAATTTGGTGTATGGGTCCCTCTCAGGGGTGAATAGGGATTGTGTATGGGTCACCCTAACCTTGTTTCATGGTCACTGTTTTTTCTATTGGACTTGCCAAATGGACCTGCCATCGGGAGCATCTGGACCCCTGTGGTCTATTATT
The DNA here is from genome assembly GCA_039654325.1 of Tandanus tandanus. NCBI lineage: Eukaryota > Metazoa > Chordata > Actinopteri > Siluriformes > Plotosidae > Tandanus > Tandanus tandanus. The sequence goes on along the minus strand of JBCNYH010000022.1, from coordinate 22,181,794 downwards.
GTTTGTCATTATTTTTGCTGTAACCAGAGGTTCCTAATACTGGTCCTGAACAACCCCTTGGCTTGTACATCTTAGTGCTTTCCCTACTCTATCACACCCATTTCAAGTCATAAAGAGCTGTCAGTTAGCTAATTAGATAAATCAGGTGTGTTGAGTACAAGGATATCACTATAATGTGCTAGTCAGGGTTGGGAACTTCTGTTCTAAACCAAGAATTAAAACTATATAAGCAACCTGAAGCCTCCTCTTTATCTGTCTTTGTCTTCTGCAAGTAGGATTTCAAGTAAAAAAATATTTGTGTTCTGGTTTTCCCGGTTCTGGGCAGTATCTGCGACCCTTCTGACAAAACGTTTACTGCCCACTGAAGCTGGATATTGGCCAGTGTCTGTATCAGAGCAGTAAAACAGATGTGACTGTAATGCGGATCTGCCAGGCTGGGGCCAATATGGCTCAGAGCCAAATGCTATCTGTGTAAGCATATGCTATGACTCGCATATCCATTATAAAGTATACTGTACATTCAGATATTTATCACATTCACAAAACAGTTAAAAAATGGTGTTCTGGAATGAATTTCATTGTATTCATGAAATACATTTATTATCCAGCTCTGTTACAAATGTAACCATAGGCAGGTTTCAGGCAAGTTTCCAGGAGAAATCCAAATACTATTAAACAAAACATAATTATTATTATTATTATTATTATTATTATTATTATTATTAGTAGTAGTAGTAGTAGTATTAGTAGTATTAGTAGTAGTAGTAGTAGTATAATATAAAGAAATCATTAACTACAAGTAATTTTTCTCTCGATTCGTCTTTCTCTTTTCATCTCTCTTCTGCAACTGATGAAGAATCACTTGAACTGCTGCTGTTGTTTGTGTCCTCTGAGTCTTTGGATCGGTACATCAGGTAGTTCAGGCCTTCAGTGCTGAGTACATGAGTAAGTCCTGACTCTAGACCTTCATCTGTATCCACACTTTGGGAAATATCTTCCTCTGTAATAATATAATAATGAATGATCTATTGGAAAAGTGATTTCAAGTAGGTAAAATGAATAACTTTTACAAATTCAGTGTGTTAGTAGAATTTCACCTTCGTCTTCTTGGTAAGCAGGATTCACATGGCCAGTTTTTCCACCAGGGCTTATTGTTTCAGTGACTCTTAACTGCTCTAAAGTCCACTGAAGGGAGAGGAAGCTTGGTCTTTCGCTGGGCTCCTTTCTCCAGCAGGACAGCATCACGTTATATCTGTTGGTAGATAGAGAAGCAGGCAAGTTATTACATTACTGGAAAATAACATTATTGGAAAAGTTACACTGCTGCGAAAAAAATATTACCCCACTTTCTGACGAGGAAATCAGACAGGGCCAAATAATTTTTTAACAGCATTGGATATGCAAATGCCTTGATTAAAATTTCATTTAGAAATTAGCCTCAAATTTTTGAAGGGAGTCTCAGTGCTTTGTAACATGGTTCCTTTAAATGTTCTGACACAGGAACATTTTCAGGATTGAGGACTTTGCACTTGTGGTTTCTTAGTAGCAGGATAATCTCTCTGTGTGTTTTAAATTAGCTTTAAGATAGAGATTAAAAACAGGCTAATGAGGAAATGATGATTTATCACTCCTATAATGTAAACAATAACAGAAACCTATTCTGCAACAATATTTCACAACAATAAATGTAACTAAGCAAAAAAGTATAGAACATGAAAATTGTTGAAAATATTGAAGAACAAAAGAATATTGGATATGCTGTTATAGACAGTCAGTTTCACGCATCACGCCACTCTGTTACCGATTATTCTCTTATCACCACACGGCCATGTTCTATTTCTTATTTAACAAGTCACACCCACAAGTGTGCAACTGTAAACTCAGGGAAAGATACTTCTCAGACACTTTAGCGAAAGCATGACTCGTACAGGCTTTGGGAACACCCAAGAGGTGCCGTCAGTCGTCCTCCTACATTAACATGATGAAGAACCTCCTGGTTGGAAAAAGCAGGATATGGCTGCTTTCCTAAAGTCATAATTTCCCACAGAAGCACACCAAATGCCCTGGAAGTACATCCAATACATACAACATGGCAGTAGTTATAATCAGCGAAAATATAGCAATATTTTAATATTTCTATTAAATGTGAGATAAGAAAAGTCTGTCAGCACTCACCATACATCTGAATACCTATTAAAAATGCCATCTGTCAGACTTTCTGGTGGCATCCAGCGAACAGGGAGTAGGCCCTCTCCCTTCTTCCTGTAGTAATCATTCTTATAGACATCCCTCGCCAAACCAAAGTCTCCAATCTTAACCCTCCGATTAGGGTCACTATATGCTTTTCCTGAAACAAGACAGTTCCTGGCAGCAAGATCTCTGTGTACAAAATAAATAAATAAATGCATACATAAATAAAATTGGTTTGAGACAAACAAAATTCAATCCAAACGCAGTAAGACTTAAGCAGTTAATAGTCATGTTCTTGGTTATGGGCCTGACATGATCTTTAGTTTTTACCCCTCAGCCGGTTATGGCTGGAGGGGTATTGTCATTGGCTTGGCGGCCGGGTGGGCGGGCATTCCACAAGGGACAAAAATAACTTTGTCCCGGCCATTGCTCGGCTCATGCAAGGGCAGCTTTCTGAAAGTTTGCATAGGCACTCCCTATGACCTAAACCTGTGGGTGGGGTAGCTAATTTGCATATGTGACCTTTGACCTTGGCACATGACCTTGGAACTTGGCGGGCGGCGTGACAATAATTTTGACCATGCACAGGCCAGCTTTCTAAACTTTTGCATATGCACTCCCTATGACCTAAACCTGTGCATAGGGTAGCTAATTTGCATATGTGACCCTTGACCTTGGCACAGTGACCTTGAACATATAAAGTTTGTCTGGGCCATTGCTCAGCTCATGCACATGCAAGCTTTCTGAACTTTTGCATAGACACTCCCTATGACCTAAACCTGTGTGTAGGGTAGCTAATTTGCATATGTGACCTTTGACCTTGGCACAGTGACCTTGAACATATAAAGTTTGTCCAAGCCATTGCTCGGCTCATATGCATGATAGCTTTCTGAACTTTAGCATAGGCGCTCCCTGTGACCTAAACTTGTGTGTGGGGTAGCTAATTTGCATATGTGACCTTTGACCACGGCATGTTGACCTTGAACAAGTTTGTCCGGGCCGTTGCTTGGCTCATATGCATGACAGCTTTGTAAAATTTTGCTTAGACATTCCCTATGACCTAAACCTGTGTGTAAGGTGGCTAATAAAATGTTGATTGTCCGAAACTGTTCTTATGGGGGTGGCTTTTGTCCTCTGTGCGCTTGAGGCGTCCCTTGCTGAGGGGTTACGACATTCTATAGAACGGCTATTTTTTATATATTACCCTGATCTATCTTTCAGGACTGTTTAATTTTTCACTGAAAATAAAGGACATAGAAAGATTCCATGCAGACAAAGAAATCACAGCGCTGATATACTGGGCTGTAAATATGTGTTATGGCACTTTAAGCTGTAACAAACAAAATAAATACTCTGTTTACCCTCAGGACGTCATGGTGACATAGTGGTTCCCACAGTCCAAAGACATGCATGTTAGGCTAACTGGTTGCTCCAAATTGCCCCTTGGTGTGAGTGTGAATGATTGTGTGTGTGTTTGCCTTGCGATGATCTGGCAAGCTGTTCAGGGTGTCCCCTGATTTCACCCAGTGTCAGCTGATATAGGGTCCAGCCTCCCGACCCTATCGTAGCAGGATTTGGCAAATGAGTGAGTGATTGAGTGATTACCCTCAGAGATACACTTGGGCTTGCCTTTGCTGGTGTATTGCTGTCTCTGGCATTTCTTTTTATTTTTTAGAAAATGATCCATTTTATCTAATGATACTGCCAGCTAGCCAACAGTAACAAAACATGTTTGTCTCTATCTGATATGTTGTAATTGTTGTCTTGATAATCAAATGTAAGTGGCCATTGAGATTATGCATCTTGACTGGGTGCTATAAAAAACAAAAAAACCCCTAAAAAAACAAACAAACAAACAAACAAATATATATATATAATTTATAAGAGCATTTAGATACAAAAAAAGCTTTATATTATCAAAACAAACAAACAAACAAACAAACAAACAAAAAAAATCCTAACCATTTGCCAGTAACTTATCACTGCGTCCGTGGCCCGCTAGAAGGTGCTCTGAGGCCCAATAATAGGTTGTGGCCCACTGGTTGAGAATGACTGGTGTAGAAGTCCATGAATACAGTGGCCTGCACACTACTTGGCCTGCAGCCTAGTAAATAGTGGCCTATATAGGGGATATATATATATATATATATATGTGGGCCTAGGGTGGGCCTAGGGTCATCAGTTCATACTTTGTTCATACAGTGTGAGTTATTATACAGTATGTTCAGTGTTGTCTTTCATATTGTTGGTGTGTGCATATTCATACCTGTGAACAAAATGGAGCTTTTCCAAATAAGCACAGCCTTTAGCAACATCCACACTGATATACAGGAGGTCAGTTACGGTCAGAAGTTGTTCATTTTTCTGTAACATTCATAATACATCATGATATGATTATCTTCTCTGGATTACAGTGATTAAAATCCAATGAAACCTTCCATATTATCCATATAAATGAACATGATTTTCAGATACGTTGATAAATCAACCATATGAATAAAAGAACCCTACTATTGTAGACTATTACAGCATATAATGAGAAATATAAACATCAGCTTTATACATTGTCATGAACTTACTGTAAAAATTGTAATTAAAAAGTGTAGACTATGTAAAGTGGAATATTGAAAAGGAATATCTTCTGGTTATAACATTGTATGATGCATCTTGTACTCACAGAGGTAGCGCGAGCTTCCCTCAGGTATGAGCGCAGATCTCCTCCCTCCATCAGCTCCAGGATTAGATAATGAGGTTCGTTCAGTACACACACTCCCAACAGACGCAGGATGTTTGGGTGGTTAAATTGGCTATAGAGACAAACAGACAGACAAAGACAGACACACACTTCTTTTTCACATTTTAATTAATTAATGCATTATCCAAAGTATCACAGCACAGTAGCATAGTGATTAGCATGTTTGCCTCGCGGCAGGAAGGACCTGGGTTCAAGTCCCAATTCTGTGCAGAGTTTGCATGTTCTCCCCGTGCTTGCGTGGGTTTCCTACTAGTACTATGGATTGGCACACACAAGTGTTCCTCCTCCTAGATATCATATCAGATAGATCGGCTAGACCCCACAGTAGACTATGGAAGCACTGCGGCCCTAAGTTGTAAACTTAATTTTATTTTTTATATATTTATACTGTTGTAAGCATAGAGATAGAGACAGAGAACAACAACAGCATAAATATTGAGAAAATTAAATGAAGTTCACAGCCCATGGCTGCAGTACTTGGAGATGTCTGCCACGGGGTGTAACTTATCTACCTTATAATACCTGTGTTCCTCCTTTCTTGTTGTAAATATGTAAATATAAACTATAAACTTCTTGTTTTAGATTGCTTTTCTTTATAGTATATTTTTTTCTGCATAGTATATACTAAAACTCTTACATTCACTTTAACGGTTTTAAACTATTAAAACAGTTAAAGAGACACTATTATACAGCTCTTATGAACGTCTGTCATGATAAAAAAAAAGCAGGAAATAAACCATAAAAATTCTTATTTAAGTGTGTTTTTTTTTTTTACATTTACAATGCTGTTCCTGATGAACATACCCTTACCTCATCAAATGGGCTTCTTTTAAAAAGTCATTTTTTTCTTGAGGACTGGCTCCTTTTTGCAGTGTCTGTTAAGAAAAGTTTTATTTTTACGTTTATTTTAACGTCTCTATTATTAGTGTAACACATTGAACTTCTTATAAAATTATGACTATATTTGTAAAACATCATGTGTCACTGGCAATTCAGAATTTATAATTATTCAAAATAATTAATTTTGTTGGTGAGGTAGTACTGAATTAACAACAATGTGGTCACTAGAACAGCATTTACTTACACTTGACCCTCGATTCTACGGAGGCCGGTATAACGGATATCAGAAGCTGCGGACAAAGTCTGGAGTAGCCAAATTGTCTGGGAGGGCTTAGTGGTTGGCAAGGGCAGACGCAAGTTAGTTGGCAAGGGCAGATGTTAGTTGGCGCGCACGTCAGTGCTTCAGTTTGTTTACCGCAGTCAGCAGTACACCCACACTTTCCCTTGTTATTTCACACGTTTTTTGTGGTGGATTTACATTGGATTCACATTTACATCGGATGATGTGGTTGTATAAACATACACAGCGTTTTCCTTATTTTTCCGTAATTAAATGGTTGTTATTACCCACTTACGAACCATTCTTGGAAGCTACGGACGATCGTACCAGACTGGTAACCCCCCCTCTTTGTCCGTTAAATCGAGGGTCGAGTGTATTTATTATTCTCTCCTAATTTAGTCATAATCAGTTCCCAACAATTGCCTCCCAATTATGTGACCACCAGCAAGCAGGGAGGGGGAAAGCAAGCATGTGCCCCCTCTGTGACACGTGATGCTGTTACCCGCATCTTTATGAACTGCTGTGCATGTATATTCAGGGCTGCCTAAAACACGAATGGAAAGCACTAACCACCCCTTGTATGCATGAGCTCACAGACACCCATCATTGGCTGGTATTCACTTTAAGTAACAAGGAGGTGAGCATATGGACTTCCGGACACACTAGAACAGCATTTTAACAGCTGTTACAAGTGCCATCAAATTTTTCATCATTTAAAATTTAACCTTGACAGCGACTCTTGTCTCAGCCATTCCACTGTGTTCTGCAGCAGCAACTCCTTCATAAACTTCCCCAAAAGCTCCACTACCCAACAACCTCTGCAGCTTCAGACACTCTCTGGGAAACGCAGGAAGAGACTGGATCTCTTCATGAGCAGGTAGTACACTAAAAGCAGATCAAAAAACACCAAGGAGAATAATAATAGTAAAAAGTATAGACTTGTATAACGTGTTTGCAACAGTGGTATAGTTTTGGAGTGCAATTTAAAGTGGCCTTTAAAGTGAGTTCAGTGGGGTGTTATTTTTTCAAGAATTTGGCCAAAAATTGATGTACGGAAGAAAAAAAAAATCACTGATCAAATCTTGATAAAAAAAAATCAATCAGTGAGGCTGCGGTGTGATGAAACTGAATCACTGTTACAACTCTGAAGTTATGTTCCTACAGCATAACATCACATCCCGAAGTGCTTTATTTCATTTCTACCAGACCAGTTGATCAACAGTGTCATTTTCTTATTCACTAAAAATGCCATAATTTTTAACCATTTATATTTAAGGGCAAACATTATGCAAAATTTCTGTATGCATTACTTTAAAGATGTAAAGACTAACCACCAAGCCTCAGGTGAATAATTGTATTAGTATATACTACATAGGAATGTAAAAGCAAACTAAACTGAGATTTTAATTTTTACATATTTTAACCATTACAGAGGCAGGTCAGGTGAGCTACAGTATGCGCTTAACTAGTAGAGCTAAGTGCTGTGTAGCTAATGGTGTCTTTTTAAACTTATTCATAGTTTTAATATATAGTACACTGAAACATAAGTAAATCGTCCTCTGTAACAGTATGTTTTTAAACTAATTCAGAATTTTAGTATATACTTCAGGGTCAGTGGTGGCCCGGTGGTAGGGTGCTGGATTACTGGTCCCAAGATCGGGGGTTCAACGGGTTGTCACTGCTGACCCCCCCCAGTGCAGCTAACTGGGTTATCAAAGGCCGGCCATGTCTGTGGTGAGAAAGGCCAGTCTCTCACTGTCTGTGGTGAGAGGCATGTAAAAGAACCATTGCTGATTTTCGTCAAGAGTAGGCTGCATTGCCGTCAGCAAGATGGGCGCCAGCCTCCCCGCGACCCTAATTAGGATTAAGTGGTTCAGAAAATGAATGAATGAGTATATACTTCACTGAAACACAAGAAAAGCGGAGCAAGATTTATATAGTTTATTCTATTATTTTGAAGTGAAACAATAATAATGTCGCCTGCTCCAAGTGACCATGACGATCTGAGTGTCCATTATTTTGATTCACACATTATTCATTTGGGATGTTTTTTAATCCCTGACAGTAGACCAATCAGGCTGCACTGTTCCTATGTAGTATATACTAATGTGTATTATTGTCAATAAAATGTCACCTTATTGTCGTACAGTACTTATGTAGAGTACCTGACTACGTAGCACGCATTTCCCAATCCCACCAACTCTGTAATTTCCTCCATTTTTCTGCCTGTGGAAGCTAAATCGGTCTCCATATATGTCTCTGGTGCCCTTTTTCTTCGGCTCCTGAAGTAAACTTCCAAATGAAACACAACCGTGGTTGTTTTTTCCCAAACAATTAAAGTGGATATCTAAAAAAAATATGTGTGTAAACTTACTGGTTGCTCCAGTAATGATAATAATTACTGTAAGAAGACTCATCACGATGCTCAATATGATTTCTGCATTTATTATTGTACCAGAGTCTGTGGAGAGAGAGAGAGAGAGAGAGAGAGAGAGAGAGAGAGAGAGAGAGACAGAGACAGAGTAACATAAAGGTCCAGTGCTCTAAAATCACCATTACATAAATCACAGTGGTGTTTATGTGCCCTTTATGGAAGGAGTCCCCTGTGTTAGTGTTTGTAACAGTCAAAGGTTTCAAGAAGCTACAATCCCAAATCAGAAAAAGTTGGGGCACTAAGGAAAGAACAAATTAAAAAGTAAAACATAATGATTTCTAAATTTACACTGTTTTGCACTCCAAAAGCAACAGGATAGGGCAGTTTAGGAGAAGTAATGAAGTGTCTTCATATGGTAAACATCTTTTAAGTGTTGTGAGAAGAAATAGCTGGCATTAGTATAGAAGCCTGCATTGGCTTGGCCTAGCTGGTCCAACTATGTTACTCACACTTGTATTCTAGCTTACATGACATTCTGGGATGTGCTTAGGCAAAAGTGTATGGAGATGGCCAATATGGGCTTACAATATGGACTTGTGCCTGAGCACAGAAGTTGTAGCTTTGACTTTGCATGCTTTTATCTTAAAAAAATTGACTGATATGAAAATAATACTGTCCTGGTTCAAAATGACTGGTGGAGTGAAACACAACCAACTGCCATTTATAATGTCAGATCCTTGTTGCTGCATAATAGGGCCTAACATCAGGTTACGTTAGGTTACTTGAATGACGTGGTTACGCATGATCCCACACATCTCACCACTAGGGGAGCTATTGTGTGTTTTTGTTTTCCTGTTTTTTTCCATGTGCTTCTCCAGGCTACGGGCGTG
>JBCNYH010000022.1:22123685-22139560 GCA_039654325.1 Tandanus tandanus | reverse complement strand
TATAATTTATTCATTTGCCAAACCGCTTAATCCTTCTAGGGTTGCTTAGCCTAGCTCAGCCGGCTCTGGGCAAAGGCAGGGTACACCCTGGATAGCTCACCAATCCATTGCACACCAACATACACAACCATTTGCACTCATACCTACACCTAGGGGCAATTTGGTGTGAATGTTTTTGCACCATGGGAGGAAACTGGAGTACCCAGAGGAAATCCACACGAGCATGGTGAAACTCCACATAGAAATGCCCGAGCCGAGCCCAGGACCCAGGACCTTCTTGCTGTGAGGTAGACGGGCTAACCACTATGCCACCATGCAACCCATCTATGTATATACTGTATATATGTAATGGCTCCTCTATAAAATAAAATCATTCCGCATATCTTACTTGAGTATCTTGAGGTTGATCAGCTGGTGATGAAGCTCTGAGACAGGTGAGGAAAAAAAGCAAACATTGAATTAGACAGTGAAAATCCCTTCTTCTCCATGTCCGTTCCATTTTCAACAGATGTTTCCACACTTTTTAGCCCTACAGCCCCAAACCATAAACATGACCCTGAAATTTAATATCTAGACTTTGGTCATGAAGTTAGGGTGGTATTTTGATGTCTAGTTCTCATAATCCCAAAATCCGTCTGCATTTTCCCCTGCGTGTGAATGAGGAGGAAACAAGAACAGGTACGTCAAGACGTGTATGTGTCATTCGTACTTGGCAGTAATCACAGCAGTTTTATTAGATGAACTGAACTATGGACTCGGATAGGATCCAGGAATGAAGCTGTTATCTTTCGACTTGGTGTGGATGAATACAGATATTTGTGGCTAAAGGCTTAACTTTCACTGCTTCTGAGACAGGAAGTGAACTCTTTTTGAACTCTGGGTTTCTTTGAAGTGGCTGATGGTTCATTTGAGAGGTTGTACACAGGTGTGACAATATATATTTAATGTGAAATAGTTAAACTGTGAACAGTGTGTCATACAGTCCAATATTTGGAAACACCTACTCAAAGATTTATTAATTTTATTTCATAATTTTTTTCTTGATGTATAGTCAGTAAGTCACCTTCTTCCACTTGATCCAGGGTTGGGTCGCGGGGGCAGCAGCCTAAGCAGTGAGGTGAATGAGTGAATAATATGAAGGCAAAAACTATTTATTAGCAAAAATGTAATAACCATATTACTATATGTAATAAACTAATAATACATATTCACAGATATGGACAGTTAGTAGCCTGTTGACCTCATGTGCATGTATTTGGACTGTGGGAGCAAATCAGAGTAGCTGGAGGAAACCCACACAAGCACTGCAAGAATATGCAAACTCCACAAAGAGAAGCCCTTGGGTGAGATTCAAACCTTGAATCTTCTTGCAGTGAGTTGACAGTACTAGCCACTGAGCAACATCCATCCATCAATTATCTACTAGGATTGCAGCGGAAATTTTATAGCCAATCCCAGCTGACTTCAGGTGAGAGGTGGGGTACTCCCTGAAAGGGTCACCAGTCTACTGCAGGCACAACACAGACATTAACAAGCATTCACACTCATATTCACACATTGCACAATTTAGTCTAGCCAGTTGACCTAATGTGCATATCTTTGGACTGTGAGAGGAAACCAGTGTTCCCTGAGGAAACATACACAGGCAAGGGAGGAAATGCAAACACTGCACAGAAAGGCCCTTTGTCAAGATTTGATCCCTCTACCTTCTCGCTATAAGGTGACATTGCTAACCACTTAGCCACCATGCCCCATCTGCCCATTAAGCAACAGTTTCTCTAAAATATAAAGACTAGAATTGGAGATGTTACTAAAAATACCTAAATAAGAGTCTGAGATGATGTGATGGCTAGTGATGATATTAGTCAAGAGACTGTCAATAATGTAAGAATAAATTTATTAGGTTTTAAGCAATATATTACACCACAAGGTCTGGTCGATGACTATAGTTTACAATCAGTCCCAGGTTCACACCTTCCTTCCTGTCTGTGTATTCTTCTTATTACCACTGGTGGTGCTGTTTCACTTATTTGCATAAAAAAATCCAAAATAGTCAATTGATATATGAAACATTCATTCATTCATTTTATGAACAGCTTAATCCTAATTAGGGTCGCGAGGAGGCTGGCGCCCATCTCAGTCAACTCTGGGCGAGGGCAGAGTACACCCTGCACAGCTCGCCAGGCCATCGCAGGGCAGAAACACGCTGACAGCTATGCAGCCTACTCTTGATGAAAATCAGCAATGGTTCTTTTACATGCCTCTCACCACAGACAGTGAGAGACATGGCCAGCATGATAACCCAGTTAGCTGCACTGGGGGTATATGAAACATAATGTGACAAAATATCTGTTTATCTCTGACTGACTCAGTCTTGTTACTGCACTTATTACTTGGCACCATAGGATATAAAATTAAAGCAGTACAAAAGATATAAAGAATTATATATATATATATACATGTTACATTTAGCCGAGTGCCAAATTTACCGACAGCTTCCACCAGTGATCACTGGTGGAAGTCACGTAATGCTAAAGGGTTAACTGGGTTTCTTGCTTTAGTAATAATGGTATTCACTCACAATACACAAAATGCTTCTCTCTCAGTAATGCCAGGCCATGTTATATTGCGTTTTTGAATATTACTGATGGTTTCCATATTTGCGATGTGATAGTGGTGGTATTAAGAGGTGGATAAAGTCAGTTAAGTCCCCACTGACTATATCTCTTTTCCAAAACGCGATAAGTGCCATATTCTCAAAAAACGAGTTAGTGACACCGTAGCACCCCGTTTAGAGGCTGAGTCAAACTGCTGCATTCCGTTGTCATCAAAATGTGATTATCCCCTATTATCAAGCACAACAACTGGACCTTTCCTTCCATCTTGCGATAAACGCCATGCCAGTTTTTTTTTTTTTTACAAACCGCAATATCACCTCTAAGCCAAAGGAGTGGGTGTGAATATGAATGGTTGTGTGTTGTTTTTCTCTTTGCGGTGGACTGGCAAACAGTCCAGTGTGCATCCCGCCTTTGCCCAGAGTGGGCTGAGATAGGCTCCAGCCTCCACATGACCCTAGTAGGATCAAGAAAGTTCAGCAAATGAATAAATGAATGAATAAATAAAGTAATTAATAATTACAGATCTCTATCTGGCAGAGAAACATATATTCTTGCTTGTTATTTGCTATGCTCGTACATGGGGGGAAAAACAACAAGTTACAAAAATAACCAATGCTGTATTCTGGTACTCTGTGTTACAAAATACTTTATGAATATGAATATAAGCATCAGAGAATGAATTACTTTCAATATCCTCTAAGAGGCGATACATAGCAAAGATTTTGTATGCACATTGTAAAGCATTTCTAAAACACAATATGTATAAACATTACAAGCACAAGCCAGTATACCTGATCATAGTGTTACATAGTGCACTGTGGATTTTTCCAAGAAGGATCATTCATCATCATCATCATCATCATCATCATCATCATTTTCCGTTGTATATATAAAAAAAGCACATAATTAGGTGCATTATCGATTTCAAAAAGGGTGGATTTTTTACATAAGTGCGAAATGTCATGCTTTCCTTCTCTGTAATTTTATTTAACCAGTCCCCTAGATAGCAATATAGTGGAACATTTATAAAACAAACAGGAGACAAGAGCGCTTTTATTTCTGAGTACTCTGACATTTCCAGCATGAGTGCTACATGTGTTGATGGTGAAAAGTGAATACAGTGTTAATGCATTTCACTTACACGGTTTATGCAAATAAGCGACCTTCATCAGAGCTGATTTTTTTTTTCCTCTTCTTATAAAAGGCTGAGAGTTTTTTTTTTTTTTTTTTTTTTTTTTTTTTTTACTCATTTGCATTTTAGGATGTGTGGTTAGAAACATAGTGACCTTTAAGGTGAGGACTTGTTTAGTGTGCTATGCTGGAATAGGAAATACTGGGCAACAGGGAAAGCTTTCATTACTAAGATGCATGCTATTGAATTTAGAATGGCATTTTGCCATTATGCCTTTTGTCAGCCAATGAACTATAATGATTGCCAAGTAGAGACATTTATTCCATGAAATACCTCATAATGGAGCTGTAAACTTTGGAGGTCATCATCCAAGAAACCAAACCCTAATCTGATATCCAGAAGAAATATTTCAGCCAATTTGTTTCAGTTTCAAGCTATACATGCCCAGATATTCAATATAACACTGAACATTGCAATGATGACACCTTGAAAACTCCTTTAAAATGCCTTGTCTGTCTAGTTGGGACTAAAAACAAATTATAGTACTAAAATAATTTTCTGTATGCTTGACTGGAATAAAAAATATGACTATCAGATTAACAGTTAAGACATAAGCATAATATAAAAGATAACACATGGACATTCAAATCAGAGGAAAGCCGGTGAGCCACTGCTGAGCACTTTTAGCAATTTAAAACATGCACAAATCCATGCAAATACCTTCATACATGGCAATATCCTATATAAGTCAGTTTAATAGGAACACCTGTATTCTTTATGTAGAGAAAAAAAAAATCATCTTAGAGATTCACTTCTGCTTTGTTGTAGTTGTTTTAGTAAATGAAACTAAAACAAACATATAAATAAATAAATAAATAATAATAGGGTGGCGTAGTGTTTAGTACATCTGTCTCACAGCAAGAAGCTCCTGGGTTGAAATCCTGGGCTCGTCAAGGGCGTTTCTGTGTGGAGTTTACATGTTGTCCATGTGCTTATGTGAGTTTCCTTTGGGTGCACTGGTTTTCTTCCACAGTTCAAAAAACATGCACATTAGACTAATTGGCAGTGTGTATTGCCCTGCAATGGACTTGCGAGTGCACCCTGCCTTTGACTCTGGTATAATAATAATAATAATAATAATAATAATAATAATAATAATAATAATAATAATAATACCTAGAGGGGCACCCATAGAGTGCAAGGAACCAGCTATCTCCACCACGCAGCATGGCTAATGTGGCAAGTAGGCCCTATATGGGTACTGGTTTTAATTTTTCATGTGCTCAACTTAAGATATGTTCTATAGTGCATGGATGTTTTAAAATGTAATGCACAGCGCACAAAATATGAAACCTTATTTAATACCAGTAAATAGGGTAGTATAATTGCTTGACAGATTTATCAAGGTCACTCAAGGTCAAAGGATTTCTCATGTGAAAGTCCATATATGGCTTCCTATTAGTTTTCTATATGAATAGCATGGCTATTGACACTCAAAATCCTTGGTTTTCATCTTTCAACGTCACTCAAGACCAAAGGGGACTATACCGTTTAAAAGAGTGTATTTGGTTTCCTATCTGTCCCTCACTGCATCTATGGGTTTATGTCACTTTGTTTCTCAGATATAAGCAATTTATATCTATCTCAAAAAATTCGTGACATTGCTCTGACAATGACCTTTGACCTTGACATTCCAAAATAAAAACATCTCTGGGACTCCAGTAGGAAAATCCTTGCATGGGTGTCGTCAGGATTTTGTTCACAGACAAACTGACAAACACACAAATGAACAAACAGAAAGACAATTGCCAGAGATTATAATACCTCTACCAAAATTCTATTGTGTGGCGAAGATAATAATAATAATAATAACAATAATAATAATAATAACAATAATAATAATAATAATAATAAAGACTCTTATTTTTAAATGTAAATCAACTTGGCATCTATAGCAATTACTGTCTTGTGACCAGTCACATTTTCTTTTATAAATTATTTACATGTCATCAAGAACATCATTGAGAAAGAAAATTATTGTATGCATCTAGACCTTCCCAAATTTTTGTTTACATTCATTTTGAATAGCTAACCTATTAAGTGAGAATTCTGTTTTACAGTAAATGTTATTTAGAACTAAAACATGGCATTTTACATTTCTAATCTTATATAAGCTGTTTGGTTATTTCCATTTACCTCAGAAAAAACTAATTCTGAATGCAAGTCCTGTACACAATGTATGGTATAGTAATATTGTATCAGTTTTTGGCATCAACATAACTGGCCATATTCTACATTATGGTTGGCAAGCCTCCAGTCTCTAAAAGCAAATTCTAAATGTAAGCACCATTCTTTCCTGCTGAAGTATTGAGTGAAGCCCTAACATGCACTATGGACAAACTGTATGGTATGTGTCTATATGGGTGTATCCATTAAGTATAGCAGCACCATCCAGTCTCGGACTGTTTAAATGAAGAGGATATGGATTTTCACAAAGCTGCCGCAATAATTCAAAGCTTGATGAATCAGACAGATATTTCTGAAGCCGCTGGTCTAACTGTGACATACAGACTTGAGAAGAGCAATAAAACTATTCTCAGTGGGTCAGTCATCCACAAGTATGCGTTGCAGGTTTTATTTAGGGTGAGATGGATTTGTGCGAACAAAGAAAAATTATTTTGGGAAACTCTCGGTGGAATTGGTGGGGCATGCACACGTTCACACATGCACACATACACACACACACACACACACACACGCACGCACGCACGCACACACACACACACACACACACACACACACACAGCACGCTGGGATGAGCTCGGTAGCTGTTTCAAGCTGCACTTATATGATTGAGGAAACAAGTGACACATTTTCCTCTTCCATCATGGCCATGTTCTAATAAACACTATTTACTTTTAGTTTCACTTCCTTCTATTCTTAGTATTAAAAGTTTTATAAGATGTGAATGTTAAAATAGAAAAAGCTATCTTGTGAGCATGTCTAATTTTGGAATCCGTATGCTACCCTTTTCCTGGTTAAAGGTTAACTCATTGTGAGATATCCTATGTAATGTTTAGACCACCTATCGGAACACTTGGCGGCCCAACTAAGTGTTTGTCTGTTTCTCAGTCTGTCTGCCATGATGTCCTATCCACGAAGTTTTACACACTGTTTCTAGTTTAATTATTGGATAGACTCTTGTCTTGTTAATGGCACAATAGTCACAATTAATCAGTCATATCAGTTTGATCTTAAATTAATCAGCCTATCCTATCCGACACATTTGACGAAGGCAAGGTACACCCTGAACAGCTCGCAGTCTATCGCAGGGCAGCACACACATACATCCATTCACACCCACACTCACACCTATGGGTAATTTGGAACAGCCAATTAGCCTAATGTGCATGTCTTTGGACTGTGGGATGAAACCGGAGTACCTGGAAAAAAAACATGCAAGCTCCACACAGGAACGTCATCGCCAAGCACGGGAATTGAACCTGAGAACCTTTTTTGTGCTATGCTTCCCTAGTCATGTATATCTAAATATAAAATACCTAAAGTTTGAGAACCAGAACAAATGTAATCCTCATATTTGGGTCAGTTTACAGACAGATTGGGTTAACTCCAAATGACAATCCATTATCATCAACAAGAGGCAAGGGGGAGATACAATCAGAAGAAAGATGTAAAGTGACATAAAGTCAACAGGGAATAGGATTAGAAAACCAGGTGCTTAGGAATCTAGGTTATCGGTGACCTGGCAGACTGAAATGAGAATAAGAAAAGAGACACAAGAAAAATGAGCAGCCAGGCAAAATCTCTGCTGAGAACAAGTATGTTCATTATCTTCCAGTGTATGATCAGAATTTATTCTTTGATGGCCATTGTCTCAGTAATGCCAAGTCTTTCTACTCAGTTGAACTCTTTATATAGGATTTGCTAGGGGTCGAGGACACCAGACAACTAGTAGACTAGCAATGGCATTTTTAAACCAATCTTGCTAGCCCCACTCATACCTGCAGACACATTTGCCTTATCTCTCTCACTTCTGCAGACAAGCTTGACCAATCTTGCATGTTTCCATGAAAAGTTTGTCCAATCTGCCTGCTCCCACAAGCATTCTTGTCCAATCTCACCCATTAATGGAAACTGTTTTTAATCCCTTTTTACTCATGACTAACCACAACCACTCTGACAGAGAAAATTGACCAATCCTTCCCAGTCCCAGTCCAGGTTAACTAGTCCAGCCCACTTCTGCATCATGGACTAATACCAACTGCTCACTCTGACACTCACAACCAAATCCTGCCACTCCTACAGACACTACTGCCCCAAACCCACTCCCTCATACAGGCAATTCTGACCTTAGCCGTTGCTTCCCTAGTTCTTTCACACAGATACACTCAGTTAATCCCACCTGCTTCCACAGACACTCTTGACTAATTCAACCTATTCTTGGGTAAAGATTTGACCAATTTTCTCCCTCACACTCTTAACCAATACCACTAACTTCCACAGACACACTTGACCAATCCCACCCATGTTCGCAGACAGACTTGTGCAATCCTTACCATTCCCATGGAAAACTGAACTACCCTGGATCAATACCACCTGCTCACTCTGACACTCACAACCAAATCCTGCCACTCCTACAGACACTCCTGGCCAAAACACACCCACTCATACAGACAATTTTGACCTTAGCAGTTGCTTTCCTAGTCCTTAAACACAGATACCATCAGTTAATCCCTCCTGCTTCTATAGATACTCTTGACTAATTCAACCCATCCTTGGGTACAGATTTGACCAATTTTTCTCCCTCAAACTCTTAACCAATACCACCGGCTCATGTAGACACTCGACCAATTCCCACCCACTCATACAGACACTCCTGACCAATCAAGACCAATCATTGTTTTGCCTAATCTCTCGTACCTCCACAGACCAGATTAGCCAACCCTGCATGCTTCTGTGAAAATTTGACCAATCTGCCTGCTCCCACAAGCACCGTTGACCAATCACACCCATTCATGCAAACAGTCTTGAAACGCTCTCTACTTATCACCAACCCCTACCACTTTCTTAGACACAACTGACCAAACATTCCCACTCCCAGTCCAGATTCTCTAGTCCAGCCTGCTTCTGCATTCCACTCTGGCAAACGCTCGGGACCAATGCCACCTGCTCACTCTGACACTCACAACCAAATCCTCCCACTAATGCAGAGACTATTGGCCAAATCCCACCTTCTCATACAGGCAATATTGACTTTAGCAGTTGCTCCCTCAGACCATTTACACAGACACACTTTGTTGATCTCACCTGCTTCCATAGACACTCTTGACCAATCCACCCCATCCTTGGATACAGATTTGACCAATTCTTCTCATTTCCACTCTTAATCTATATCACAGACTCATGCAGACACGTTTGACCAACTCCCACTCACTTTCACAGACACACTTGACCAATCCCACCAATTTTTGCAGACAGACTTGTGCAATCCTTCCCCTTCCCATGAAAAACTGAACCAGCCTACTACAGCATTCAATTCTGAGCAAAGACTCTTGATTAATTCCACCTGCTCACACAGACACTTTCAACCGATTCCTGCCCACTCACACAAACACTGTTGGCCAAATCCCACCCACTCACACAGACTATTTTGACCCAACTTTTCCCACAGATTTTGACACTGGTTGTAGCGGAGCTCCATACTTATGTGAATGTCATCAAGCCATGAGCTCAATTTTGTTGTCTCGTCCGTGCTCATGTGCCTACACCAGGAACCATCACTGCAATCGCACTTTGGAAAAATATTTTCTTGTTTCATCAATGGTTTTTTTTTTCCTGAGGAGAAATAAGTTTTTGAATAAGATTGAAAAGACGGTAAGTTATATCATGGCTGTTTTTTAAATACCTGAAAATAAATGCAAACATTTTCAGTGCTCTGCTTTTAGGCAGTGCTTTAATATTTATATTATATGGCAAATGGAGTTACTAGGTTCTCCTACAGCCTAACATGTATATGAATTAAAAAGGTATTGCATATTCAAAGAGATTTTCCACCTTGTAAACCAATCAAGGTTCCAGCAGTCTTTTAACACTACTTGAATGACTTACTAGGTTTCTGCTAAACACTTATGAGATGCCCTTATTGAATCCTACCCCCGCCCAAAGAAGGAATGTCCTATTCCTTCTGCTTTAGCAGAAAAGTTGACAAAGCTTGCCAATTCTGAGAGACACTTGACCATTTCAACCTGGTTCTACAGTAATTTCGACCAGTCCTACCCACTTTTGAAGAGCCTCTTTATCAATAATAGCCACTCCCACAGTTTCCTGTCTTCCACATCTTTCTTTCTCTTTCCCAATATATAAAAATATTAAAATTACAGTGAACCTGACTAGGATTAACCAGAGTGAAAAGATGCATTATTGAATGCAGTGCAATGTGCTGCTTTTTTTGTTCCAACATTAAAACACTGGACTGCAACTCCGACCTGCATTAGAGTAAACATTTTTCTGTTGGGTTCCATGGGATCCCAGTCCTGATCCGCATCTCTAAACCAAATACAAAAATTACCAGGAGACCAGTTTAGAAGACTAGGCTAGGAAAATTAGAGTAAGATCATACCTTAGTTTTATGAATTATCAGACTGTTAAACTCCAGAGGCAGCCACATACATAGACATACCCAACCAGTCAAAAGTTTGGACACACCTCCTGTTTCAGTTAGAATAAGGAGGTGTATCCAGACTTTTGACTAGGATTGTATGTTATAGCAGCTGTTATAAACAATTGTTCCTTCACCTGGCTTTTTTTTTCATTCCCCTGAAGTTATGCTGCAATCCACTGTACCCATAACTTTAAAAAACTTTCAGCAGTCAAAGTTGTGATGAGAGAGCAATGGGACGATGATTCAACTTGCAATTTGAGAAATCAAGAACTTTGGTTTGTTGTTTTATATACTGTATTAATCCCGCAAGAGAAATTATTGCCTCTGCTTTTAACCCATCCAAAGTAAGCGCACGCACACGCACACGCACTCGTAAACAGTGAGCACACACCCTTGGAACAGTGGGCTGCCACGCATTGGGGCGCCCGGAGAGCAGTGGGGGGTTTGGTGCCTTGCTCAAGGACACTTCAGCCATGAAGGTGGAGGAAGGGAAGGTGCAACTCACTCCCCCACCGCCACACATTTTTGACTGCTGGTTCAGGCAACATCCAACTATTCTGATGTCATTCCACTGATTTAATCCCAAATTATACAAATGAAATACTACATGTATATATATAAAATAATATCCATTTATAAATAATATTTTTTAAGTATATGCTTTCATAAAATTTTTTTAAAAATAAAATTAACTGAAATTTTGTTTTTGGAGTTCAGGGATTTCAGTATGTGAGTTCTGGTATAGTGAACACCCTTGTTCTTATAAACATAAATACAAGTAATTGTGTCCAAACTTTTGACTGGTACCGTATATTGAAAGTAGTATCGCTATTATAGTATAAGCTTTGATCAGAACAGAAGTGAATCAAAACAACAAATAGGAAGATTCTTTGACACTTGTCATCCAGAGTACTTTAGATATCTTATTTTCAGAACATCAAGTGATCATGTCCCACTTATCACATGGAAAAGCTGCACCTTTCCTGACCTGACATTGCTGTTTGGAGCCACTTATCCAACTGAATGCAAATGTGTTGACAGGACAGTTTGGTAAACCCCTTGTGTTGCATGTTAATGTAGATACAAGGTCTGCTGAGGAAGATGTCTATTTAAAACAGTATAACCAAACAGGCATTTCCACCAAAGTTAATACTCCTAAGTAATCTTATTATCTTAGAGTATTCTAAAGAAACCCTTGTTTATATCGATTATTTATCGATATTCTTCTGAGCGACAATAAAAGCTTAGCCTGTTCCAAACAAGTTTTTAAGATCCAGTCTCATGTCACATTCCCATTCATTTCTACAGTCTCAGAACAGTCATGCATTCTCTCCTTCCCCTACTTCATTTAGAATAGCACAAGGCTTTGAATCCAGAAAAAGCCACTATGTTGTTTCCAGAGGGGAAAAACTTGTCACTGGAAATTCCTCCACCCTTCGTCATGATGACCCTACACAATTTCCTCCAGGATCAATAAAGTATTCTGATTCTGATTCTGATGATGATGACATCCTTCAGTAAAGAAAAGCTTCTTCTTGTTTTTCTTTAAAAAAATAAAAATAAAAAATACTAGCCAACTAGTAGTCTATCAGGCAAAAGTTCTTAGAATCATGGTGCCATATTTTCAGTCAAGTCATGCTGGCTTTGTTGCCATCCTATACTTATATATTGAGTTGAAAGATAGTGTAACCCCTGTAGGCCTAGCTAGAGAACGGTATAAAAATATTTTATATTTTAAAGAATAAAGAATCTTATGACAAATTTTAATGTTCACAATAAACTTACAGTGAAACTTTATCTGCTTTTGGCCCAAATGAAATGAAAGGAGTTTCAGAATTAAACCCTTTCTGCTTAATCCTGCTTGATCAGAATGCCACCAAATTTAATATGACGCCTCAGGCCAATTTGCCAAAAATGTCCATGAAATCAACAATGATCTGCACTTTTTCTGATCTTTTTCTTTTTGTCCATCCTGTTTTTCTCCCACTGTCCCCCTTGCATTTTGACCACATCAAAATGAATGGAGTTTTGGAAGGTCATAGTTAACTTATCATCCGAAGGCCACCAAAGTGATATTACCTTGATGATACATATTGTTTGACAAGAGCTGGGCTTGTATGAATGGAAATTGTAGTGGGAAAATAAAATAATATAGTCTGTAAACAAACATAATTCTTTCAAGTGTGACTTTTTGCTAAATTTCTCTCTTAATTTATTCTTTTTAATAAAAAAAAGCTACAAAACTACCAAATGAATGCTATGAAATGATGAATGCTACAAAACTAGCAAATGTTAATTAGTGCATGTGCTAATGAGCCACATAATTTATGATGGGTTTTTATTATTATTTTTATTTAAATTTTTTTTTTTTTACATCAAAAACACAATATTGTATGAAACTCCTTTAATCAAAAATCCTTTAATAAATGCATTTAATAAATTTCTTGATATGGATTATGATCAGGATCTGCTTCAAAATGTTACTGGTTCCTGCCAGGCCCATATTTCATCCCTCCACCAGGTTTGGTGATAATGGGTACAGTAGTTTTTGTGTAATCCTGCTAACAAACAAACAAATACCAGCGGAGGCAGAGGTAATAATTCCATTTATCTTTAGTTTCACAAAGGTCACAGAAATGATGTCTGTGAGTCTCTTCCTCATTGAGCTGTGACTTTACCCCACCCCTTTTGTTACTCTTATACACTTAATACCATGAACACAGGCTCTGAACTGTCCTGTTGTGCTCTCTTTCTCAAGCTTAATGGTGCTCATCAGTTCTAGTCGCTTTTAGCACTTTTCATTCAATATCTCCAAGGTAAGAAAACCTTCATTACATCATTTAAACTTTTTTTTAATATCACTGTATAGGACATGGTAGGGTTTATTTTAACAAATGGATAACAAACAGATTGCTCATCTCTTACATAGCTTAAATTTCGAGGTCTGCTGACGTTCTGATTTGCATAACTAACTGAACATTGAAGAATTACTAAAGATATTAGTAGTGAAAACATCCATTTATATGAAAGCCTATAAAACTGAGAAGTCACATAAGGAAAAATACATATGAACATCATTCTATATTTGCATGGTGTAATAAAGTGCCTCTGGTGAATTTGTCATTATTCAAATGACTAAATAGCACAGCGTCCGGCTTTGTGTACTTTTGTGTATTTTTATACTGCAATGTGTCTAATGTAATATAATGGAGTATTTTTTAGTAAGTATGGCAATTACTGACACAAAAACAGGCTTTGTTCACTGTTTTTATGCTGACAAGAAAAAGATAAAAATCCAAAAGCTCAAAGCCAAAAGTATTAAATGAAATTGTCTCATAAACAGGACATGATAAGTTACTTGTTTTATTCTCATTTCCAAAGTAAGTTACATGGTTTAGACAGACTTCCTCACCCAACTCATATCTATTAGACCCTAAAGGAATAGAACCTGATTATTTATTTCCAGAAAATACATCTGAAAGAGTTTTCTTTTCCTTATAACACAGCAACATTCCAACTCTAACATTGTTCCTTCCAAAAGAATGACATATTGTATTGTTAGGGTTACATTTAATGTTGAAGAGCATCTGTAAGCCAAGGTAGTCCCAGAAAGAACTGATGTTCCCTCACCAGCCTTGTTTCTCCCTTTCTTGAAGTTGAAGTCAACTGTCTTGCAAACCTCCCCATGTCTTAAAATGACTATTAGTAGTGCTGACATCAGAGACTTCTTCTTTCATAAGTGCCAAATAAACTGAAGTCTCCACACAATAAACTTCACCAAAATTTTGTAAAATGCTTTTCATATGGTGGAGCCAAACATGTCCTTGTGTAAGTTATTTGTTAACAATAATGTTTTGTATCAAGCACATTATCATAAACCCAGGGCTTTACTTTACAGAAAATTATTCATTTCTGAATTGTCACATGGTCAAAAACTGCTGGCTTGGACATTATCAGTTTTAAAGAATCTTCTGAAAGTACCTCATCAATATATTATTCACATATTCACACATTTCGTGTAACTTTAACTTTTGCCGCAATGATCACAGCAAAGATTGTAACTTTATCCTTAGCAAGCTTTCATTTTACCAAGATAAGGAAACCTCGAGATACTCATACCAACATCAGACAGTATCAAGATATGTTTGGTATCCAGGAATTCCTGTCAGGACAATTTGGAAACATTAAATGATAAGCTTCCTAAGTAATCCACATCCTGACAGAACAGAAGTTAGTCCCTGGGGAAAACCCACATAAAACTGTAGTCAAATTTACAAACAAACAAAGCAGTCAGTGTGAGTATGGATCTACTACTTTTACCTCGAAACAGAGATCTGAAATAAAAACCTGATGTAGACAAACAATTAGCTGCAAATGCAATACTGCAATTAATGTTATTTATTCATTCAATCATTCATTAATTTTCCAAACCGCTTAATCCTATTAGGCTCATGGGGAGGCTGGAACCTATCTCAGCCGACTGTGGGCGAAGGCAGGGTACACCCTGAACAGCTGGCCGATCCATTGCAGGGCCTAATGAATGTTATTTTAATCTAAATGGAATAGAATAGAGGAAAGCCATTTGGTGTTGTCCTGGGTTTTCACTGGGGCACCATGTCTGCGATCTCCACGATTTGAGTGGGAGTAGGAGGTCGTGATGATCTTGATGGAACTTTGTGGATGGTCTTGTGATCATTACGATGTATTGCAATTTGACGCCAATCGTGATAAAATGTGGGAATCATAGTAGAGCATATTATACCTTAAGAGACCTTAACAGAGTGTAACAGACCTTAATGCGCAATTGTAGGGGATATTAATAAATTTGGAAAAACGATTCCTACAAGTTTCATCTCTTGGATGCACCCTGCCTCCTTTTAATACCCCAATAGTGCTCCAAGCGTGCTCATAAATCGTGGGGCTCCACTCTTTTTTTAATCTCAGAGATTGCAGACATCGTGCCCCAGAGTAAACCCAGGGTTACCAGGTAACTATTATTTTGCCATTTAACAACAACAACAATGACCACAACCAGGGTATCAGTGATCAAGTGGAAAGGAAGTCTTCTTCTTATTACTTTTCCAACTAATTTTTCTCCCAGTTCTAATAAGTGTGTGTGTGTGTGTGTGTGTGTGTTTAAATAAAGACATCATCAAATTTTGCCTGACTGCTTTTTCAGCTTTATAAACCTATATAAAAATATACAGGATATACAAGGTAATTTTTGACTACTTTTAGAGATAACATTATATGTAAAAAAATGTTTAACATACTAAACCACTAAAAAAGGTTTTCAGTGTGAGATGATTAATTTTGATAATGCTAAACTCTTAGCTATCCATTTTTTTACTTAACAATATTACCCTCATTAATAAGGTGAAAAACAAAAAACAAATATTAAACACCAAACATGTTTTAAGCAGGAAACAGTTTATTTTATATA
>JBCNYH010000022.1:22078216-22094557 GCA_039654325.1 Tandanus tandanus | reverse complement strand
CTCCAGCAAAACTCTCCCCAGTGTTGGTTCGTTGACATTGTCGCTACCTGTGATTCTGACTACACCAGCTCTGGATTTTCTCTGTTTGCCTGCCTGCTCTGCATTAGCAAAGTACCCAGCCTACCAGTAGTATTGAACCTCCTTCTGTTTTTTTCGTATTTTTTTTTGCCTTGGAACTTTAATAAAGACCTCAGTTTTTTCACCCCCTACTCTACCGCTGTTGTCCTGCATTTGGGTCCTACTCAGCTTGTCCCACACGTGACAAATACAATGCAGCACAGTCTTGTAATTAAATTTTAATACATGGAGAGAGACACTAATAAAATTGTGGGCACAGAAGGAGAGAGAGCGAAAAAGAAATTCAGCGTCCTTAAGGGAAAAAAGCCTTTTGATAATTTTTCAATAACTAGTAAAAAGAAGTCTACGTGTGTCTCTCTCACTCGCTCTCTGTGTGTGTGTGTGTGTGTGTGTATACACAATCAGTCTTTTACTTAATAGACACTAATAAAACTGGTGCATTCACTCCAGTTTTTCCAATTTCTGAATAAAATTTTCTCGTTTGGTCAGTTGAAATATGGAAGAAATGTTGTTGGGCTCTGCTATGTGCTTTGTTTCTGAGAACAGATGAATTGGTGTGCATGCTGGGGAGAGAGAGAGATCTGCCTCACTTCACTTTGCCTCGGGCCTTCCAGAGAAAATCACTTCCTCTGCTCTCCTCATGCCTGCTGAATTAACCTTTATGGCTGCACTGCTGGAATGGATCTTTTTTTTTTTTTTTTTTAATCAAGAAAAATAGGCCTTCAACTAAATTACTCTATCACACACACACACACACATGCAAATTTTGAGCTTTTCTTTGCTAGATACAATAAATAGAAAAATGTATTTTCATTATTATCATTAGTATATTATATAAAATTGGTTTATAACCAATTTAAAATTTTACAATGTTTTAATTTTCTTAATTATATTAAAAAAAGAAATAGCAGACAAACATATTTTATTAGTTTCTTTCTGTTTTTTTTTTGTGTGGTGCTAAAAAATTCCTTCTAAAAAGAATTTAACTACACAGTATCATACCGTATGCAGTAGTTTGTGTTGATTTGTATGCCTGCATTTGTATGCCTCCAGTACACTCAGGGAAATTTTCAGGATGCAGTGCGGTCTTCATTTTCTTTGCCTGAGTGTGAGGTAAAGCTCTAACTTTTTAATGTCCTGTCATTGGCTTGTTGCGTGATTGTATTCAACTGTTCTGTGTTTGGCTTTTGATACATTTTGTCCATTATTTATTCATTCATCCATTCATTCATTTTCTAAGCCATTATTCCTAATAAGGGTCACAGGGAGGCCATTGCAGGGCCAACACACACACACACACATTCACTCACACTCACACCTAGGGGCGATTTGGAACAGCCAATCAACCTACTCTGCATGTTTTTGGACTGTGGGGTGAAACTGGAGTACCCGGAGGAAACCCACGCAAGCACAGGGACAACATGCAAACTCCACACAGAAACGCCCCGAGCCTGAATCGAACATGGGACCTTCTTGCTGTGAGGTGGATGTGCTAACCACTGCGCTACCGTGCCACCCCATTGTTTATTCAATCTTATTTTTATTTTTTTTTTGGTTTTGATTTTGCTATACTGTATTAATCCCACAAGGGAAATTATTGCCTCTGCATTTAACCCAACCAAAGTGAGCACACACACAAACAGTGAGCACACACATACTTGGAGCAGTGGTCTGCCACACATATTGGGGGCGCCCAGAGAGCAGTTGGGGGTTAGGTGCCTTGCTCAAGGGCACTTCAGTCATGAAGGTGGGGGAAGGGAAGGTGCAGCTCTCTCCCCTACCGCCACACGTTTTCCCTGCTGGTTCGGGAATCGAACCAGCGACCTTTCAGTCCCAAAGCCACTTCTCGAACCATTAGCCTACAGCTGCCCCATTTATTTGTTGTATACTTGGTGGATTACTATACCTCAGTTTTCTAGGTTTTTTTATTTTGTATTTCTTGTGTGTATTCACATCTTATAGTTTTGCATATAGAGGTATAGAAGTTTTTCCATGCTTACTCTCTCCACCTTAACCCACATTTTTATAAAGAGCAACTTTAGGTTATGTACTTGCACCTGTATTCTGCTTCTCATTATGTGTACAGTATTCATTTCATTTTCCAAACCGAATTATCCCTTATTAAGGAGTACCCTGAACAGCTCACCAGACCACTGGCCTAATGTATATGTCATTGGACTGTAGGAGAAAACCCGAGCACATGGAGAAATCCACATAAGCATGGAGAGAAAATGCAAACTCCACGAAAATCACTGGGCCTCGCACCCAGGACCTTTTTGTGGAAGTGCTAACCACTACGCCACCGTGCTGCATGCATCTACAGCACAAAGACATAAAATATATTATTTTATCGCCAACTTTTATACTTATTCATCACTTGCAAGCTGTGCAGTTTACCAAACAAATGTTAACTAAATACAGACCGAAATGTAACACAAACTGTTTTCTTTTCAGATGAATAACACCGCAGTGAATCCCAGAAGCCACCAGTTGGTTGTTGTCATAGTGACTGCTGAGAAAAATGTTTTTCACAAATGGCTGGCGTGAGTGTTAAACTCCCACCATAGACACACTGGGTTTTGTTCTAGTTTACAATGTCATGGCTGGAATGTGTACCATCCAAACAGCTGCCGCACAAGACCTTTTTATAGTCTGTACTTCATCCCTCCATCTTGTTAAAGATGTCTCTCGCTGGCTCCCTGTTGGCACTCATTTGTGCACAAGCCATTATAAAAGTGGGTAGAAGTTTAAAAATACTTTTCTGAAATACTCTCAATGCTCTCAATACCATTTGGATAATTAAGGACATTTCTATCTATAACATGAACAAAAGTGTTTAAAGTATAAGGTGAGATACATCGCTATGAAAAGAGTGATTAAAAGAGGGAAAAGAATTAAAAAGAACTTGTGGGAAGGGGAGGATATCATGCATTTTAAATAAACAGCTCACTATAAATACTCTGCACTATTTAACTTTATAACATCATGTTGTATTCGTCACAGTGGTTAGTACTTCTGCCTCACAGCAAGAAGGCCTGGGTTCGATTCCCAGGCTCGGGCGTTTCTGTGTGGAGTCTGCATGTTCTCCCTGTGCTTGTGTGGATTTCCTCTGGGTTTCCTCCCACATTCTAAAAACATGTACAGTAGGCTTATTGGCTGTTCCAAATCGCCCCTAGGTGTGAGTGCGTGTGTGAATGGTTGTATGTGTGTTGGCCCTGCAATGGACTGGCAAACTGTTCAGGGTGCACCCCGCCCTTGCCCAGAGTTGCCTGAGATGGGCGACAGCCTCCCTGCGACCCTATTTAGGATTATGCGGCTTAGAAAATGAATGAATGAATGAACATCATGTTGTTCTAGTCTTTATGATTCCAAAATATAACTAACAATTAGTATATACACTACTCAGGATGGGCGCGATCTGATAGGTCCACACTCCCAGGATAAGAAATCATTATTCTGAGTGGATAATGCTTCAATCAAAATGACAGCAGGCAGCATCATCGTTAATACTCTTTTAAATAAAAAAAAATAAAATTGTTGTTTTAGGTTGTTTTGAGTTTGTGTGCAAGCACACTTTAAGCGGCCTTCACACTAGAATGAATTGGCCCTGCATATGCCAGCGTATGGACAATTTTTGGCATTCACTACCAACTGAAGTTCGTTTTAATATTGTTATTTAAAAAAAAAAAAAAAAAGATTCTCGTCCAAAAAACAAAAAAACCCTAAAAAGCAAGAGCTTAAGTATTCATGATTTGTAGTGTTATTTGTAAGTGTGTATTGGATTAACACTCTGCAAACAGACCTGATCTGCAGATTGGCTTTACTGCGGACATGCAGAACTTCCTTCCCCTTCAGCTCCAGCTCTTTGGTTAGTGTACCGATGGTTTCGTTCAGACTATGAATTTCATGGTCCAAAGCAGTAACACGATTCTTCCTGCAGTTCGCTTCCTGCTGCAGGTCTGTGAACCGAGCCAGCAGATCCTGCTCCTAAAGTACACATGACCAAAGTCATACAATCAAAAGCAAACAAGGTTTGTATATGACTCTACCAATTTGATAATACAATACATCTAAAAGATTTCATTAAAATTTGGAGTGTGTAAGTCCTCTATTAAGCTTCTTATCTAACTTCCAAAGCTTTAATTTTCATGCTAATCCAATCATCAAGCTAGTCATCTTCTAATAGCCTGCTAACTAGCTGAGCCGAATCTCTGCCACAACAAAGAGCAAATGATCATGGTCATATCATCTGGGGCTTTGAGTCCAATGTTTATTTTTTTTCATTAGATTTCTCAATGACTTATTGAGAGAAAAAGTTTTTTGTTTTAGGCGATAACTGCAAAAGCAGACGGTTATCTTTCACCTTTGAGATTGCTGAAATGGATTCAAGATACAGAACTAAAAATTTGCGGTGTGTACAGCCAATTGTCTCTTATGCGTTTATCTTTAATGTTCATTCCAGTGCTGCAACTGGCCGATTGCTGCACCTTTCAAATCTGTTCTTTCATAATGTTAAAAAAAAATCCTTTAAAAACATTCCTGGATTCATAATTAGATCCAGATCATCTCCAAAAAAATTTTCTTGTCAAAGTTCAAAGTCTGGTAGAAATTTCATGTAGGTCTGAGCATAAAATATTTGCATAATCCTGCTAAGAAACACAAACACACAATCCAACCATCCTGCATCCTGTTTCCACTGTTCATCCTTGAGATGTTTCTACAGCTTAATTGGAGTCCACTTGTGGTCAATTCAGTTGATTGGACATGATTTGGAAAGGCACACACCTGTCTATATACGGTCCCACTGTTGACAGTGCATGTCAGAGCACAAACCAAGCATGAAGTCAAAGGAATTGTCTTTATACCTCTGAGACAGGATGGTCTTGAGGCACAAATCTGGGAAAGGGTACAGAAAGATTTCTGCTGCTTTGAAGGTCCCAATGAGGAAAATGGCCTCCATCATCCATAAATGGAAGAAGTTTGGAACCATCAGGACTATTCCTAGAGCTGGCTGGCCATATAAACTGAGTGATTGGGGGAGAAGGGCCTTAGTCAGGGATGGTCATTCTGTCAGAGCTCCAGCATTGCTCTGTGGAGAGAGGAGAACCTTCCAGAAGGACAACCATCTCTGCAGCAATCCACCAATCAGGCCTGTAGTGTAGCCAGATGAAAGCCACTCCTTAGTAAAAGGCATATGGCAGCCTGCCTGGAGTTTGCCAAAAGGCACCCGAAGGACTCTCAGACCATGAGAAAGAAAATTCTCTGGTCTGATAAGGCAAAGATTTAACTTTTTGGTGTGAATAACAGGCATCATGTTTGAAGGAAACCAGGCACTGCTTATCACCATGCCAATGTAATGAAGCATGGTGGTGGCAGCATCATGCTGTGGGGATGTTTTTCAGTGGTAGGAACTGGGAAACTAGTCAGGATAGAGACTCAGTGATGGTTCATCTTTCAGCAGGACAATGACCCTAAGCACACAGCCAAGATATCAAAGTAGTGGCTTCAGGACAACACTGTGAATGTCCTTGAGTGGCCCAGCCAGAGCACAGACTTGAATCCAATTGAACATCTCTGGGCAGATCTGAAAATGGCTGCGCACTGACGCTTCCCATCCAACCTGATGGAGCTTGAGAGGTGCTGCAAAGAGGAATGGGCGAAACTGCCCAAAGATAGGTGTGCCAAGCTTAAGGTGCATCAATAAAGTATTGAGCAAAGAATGTGAATATTTATGTACATGGGATTTCATATTTTTTATTTTTAATATATTTGCAAACACATAAAAACGTCCCCTTTTTTCAAGTTGTCATTATAGGGTGTTGTGTGCAGAATTTTGAGGAAAAAAATGAATTTATTCCATTTTGGAATAACGCTGTCACATAACAAAATGTGGAAAATGTGAATACTTTCCGGATGCACTGTAAGTGCATCATGGAACATTCGAAACCACATAGAATATATAAAAAAAATCTATTCAGTGTACCTGAATATATGTACATCTCTGTCTTGGTTGGTGTTTCTCTCAGTTTTTCAATAATATCTGATGACACCTTAATAAACCACGTTGTTTGTGTCATTTATTTAAATACTATCCTCCTGACTTTTCCATACCGAAAAGAAAACACCTACAAATAAATATGAGGTCAGGTAATAATATTACTTTGTCCATGCCGTTCCATTGCAAACGTTTTCCTCTAAGTGTCTTTAGTAAACCTTGACAGGAGAGTTTTTTAAATGTCAAAAGTTAGTAAACGCCAGTATTAAGAAAGTTGAGGAAGTTAATGGGTGATAAAATTTAAAATACAAATTCAGCTTGGATTAAAAAAATAATTTCACAGTGCAGTATAATTCAGTGATTTGAGTGTATTTTTTTAAGAACCCGTTTATGAAAAATATTAAACATGTAGGTCATGTGAAACAGCTAAGCACTGTGCTGTATTATTAATACGATACTGGAGTTGCACCAGAAGGACAGACAAAGAATAAGAGAAAATTGATGAGCGAATGGGAAGCATAGCGAAAATTGTAAGATTAATGTGAATGTGTAATGGACACTAACTTCTACTATTCTTCATTTTCATTGTTCACATTCCAGTAAAGCGGGGCTTATCCCAAAGCAGATTTATCACTGTCACGAGCGACCTCAAGTTCCCGAGGCTGCTACCTGTTCGTGACAGTCTCGTTTATTTCCATGCTTAGCTCTGGAAGACTCACAGATGTGATGCATCCTCCGGTTTTTAATAAATCCAACTAGAAAGATTCATCATAGCATAGCTCTGGGTTTCTGATTCCTTCTCTGTCTCTTTGTCTACAACATAAAACAGGAACAGCATCAGCTTGCATGGCTTCGCTTGCTCCTGGTGAATCACTAAACATCTTTTTATGAAATTATATCTCGTGGTTCATAGGGCTGAGATCTTTTAACCCTGCCACCCATAGTTGATTGCTTTCACTTACACTTCTAGTATTTTCTAGTAAAGCAGGACTTGAAGCAAATTCATCACTGTCAACAAGTGAGCTCAGGCTCCTGAGGCTGCTACCTGTTTGTGACAGCCTTGTTCAATTCCTTCCTTATTTCTGCAAGACAAACAGATGTGTCACATCCTCCAGCTTTTAATAAATCCAACGAGGAAGATTGATTACAGCATAGCTATGTTTCTGATTTGTTCTCTCTCTCTCTCTCTCTCTCTCTCTCTTCAAAGTAACTCAGGAACAGTGTCAGCTTGCATGTCTTCACTTTTACCCTGTGAAGCACTAAACATCATCTCTTTATATTTCTATGATCTACATGTTTAATTCCTGTCATCTTTCATGAAATGTTATAAAGTCAAAAAAGTACTAAAATTCAGTGCTGTTTATTCGCTAAAATCCTGTCTACGATTCTCACTGTGCTGTAACAACAATGTAAAAAGGCAAAACAGTGGGAACCTACTGGTTGAGGTGGTTTAGAGCAACCAGAGTTTGCTTTCTAAGTAACAAAATGTATAGTTGTTGTTTTGTTCCATAATATTAAATGTAGCTATACAGTAAACATTATGCTAAACATCGTAAGCTCCCCCTAGTGATTGGGAATTGTTATTGGAATAGGTTTTTGAGTGATATTTATTGCCTTGCGTTGGGACTCCATTGGTACAACAACAACAACAACAACAACAACAACAACGGTGAAACAAACCCCAAAACCAGAACCACTAGTGCTAGCCAGGCTATACTGTGTTTATCTTGGGGTGGAATTTTTGCTCAGGTATTTCTCATACATTATCAAGTTCTTCAAACATAGTCCATCTCTAAAATTTCGAGCCTCTTTTATGCAGGTTTTTTGTTTCCTTGTTGAACATCATACTGACATATTTGACACGCTTTGTTTAAATAAAGAGCTTGGTTGGAGATATTGGTTTTTGGCCTGTGTCCAAAATGTAACTGACCCAACCTCCTTGTATGCTTCTTGATGTGCTAACAACTATACCACTGTGCCACCCGCACATTTAAGTTCTGAGGTTTTGTTCAAACTTAGGAAAAGGATTGCAGTGTGCAGTTTTAAATATTTTCTTGCTCTATATGAAGGATTGATGGACTGAAACCTACTACAACTCAGCCAACAATTGAAAAAGTTATGACTGTTGTGTTGTGGAGAATTTGAAAGCCTTAAATACATCACAGCAATCAGAGAAGTAGAAATGCTTCCAATATGAAAGACATCATCAGTAGTTTTTAAGACTTTTTGAGGCAATGGATTAATTGCCTACTAATTAAAATCATCCTGAACTGTATAAGGTCCCATGCTGATGTAGAGGCAACTATTACTCCTCTACACCATGAAGTTTAAGAATGTTAAGGCCTTTTTTATAAAGGTGGTGGTCATCACCTTCTCTAGCCCATTAGTGCGAATCTGTGAGAAAGCCTGCGAGAGCTTTTTAAGTATATGACTATCGTACATTCTTGCATTAACTATTACTATGAAATGTAATTCATCATCTATCCAGTAGGTGGAGTCAACTGATTTCAAGTAAACGGCTAGCCATTCATGACTCAGAAAGGATTGCAAGCTAGCTTATCAACGTCAAGCATTGTCACAAAAGGAAAGCGAATAAAGGAAAGGGGGACAAATGCGTAAACAAATAATATGGCCATACAGATTTCATGCTTGCCCTCTTTTGAAGTGATGTTGAGTGAGTATTAAGCCCTCGATGACCTCAAAAATTAGGGGTGTGGCCCTCAGTGAAAATGAGTTTGACACCCCTGCCCTAGAAAATGGAGCAACACCTTCCGACCAATCAGAATAGAAACTTTAACAGCACTGTGGTAAAATGAATTATATTTCTTCTGTTTGGATTGCAGTTGTAAGTGAATGAGTATGAATAGAGGTGTCTGTGTGTGTGTGTGTGTGTGTGTGTGTGTGTGTTCGTGCGTGTGTGACTTACATGCTGTTTGCAACATTCCACTGTTTTGTCCAGCTCTCTTTTGGTTGTTGTCTTTTCTTGCAGGTGTTTCTGTCTCAGGTGCTCAATAGCTGTAGCATGCAGGTGATTTAGCTCGGATCGCAGAGAGGCTACAGCACACACACCCACATACCCCAACCACCCCACACAAAACACATAAACTTGAGTTTATACTGTACACCCAGAGACTTTACATCCCATAGTAATAATACTATTAGCACCCAGAAATGCAATTCTGCTTATGATGGCTTCTTTCCACACAGGCAGCAGGAGACTGCGATGACTACAGCCCTGTTCTTTGGAGCAGGCTAATAAAGTCGCATATGATGGAAAAAAGATTTAATGAAAAGTCTTGATCTTAAAAAAACAAACCCCCATATATACATATATATATTTCCAAATAGTTCACTCCAACTTTTGATGTTTTTCATTGAATGAACAGATGAACCAGTCTGGTAGGGTTAGCGTTTTGCCTAGTATCTGCTTAGCTTAGCTCAGTTAGAGCGCAGAGCTCACCTGACCAAGTCCGTCATGGTTAAAAAATGTTAAAAATATTTCAGTGTGCTTTTTTTGTTCTGATTTGATTGTCCAATGTAATATGTGTCCTAAAACAATTATGCACCCCAGGCTTAGTGGATGTCACTAAATTGAATCATCCAGTTCAGTGACATCCACCTTGCCTTCAGCACGCAATTGTTAATTATCTACTCCACAATCTGAGGAAAATGCTTAAATCAGTTACAATTTTAAAAATAAAGCAGCTTCCTCCACCTCCATGGCTGAAGTGCCATTGAGTAAGGCACCTAACCCCCAACTGCTCTCCGGGTACCCATTGCTCTGACTGTGTGTGCTCACTGTTTACGTGTGTGTCCTCACATTAGATGGGTTAAATGCAAAGCCAAATTTCCCTTGCAGAATTCATGCCAAATTACATGGAGTGTTATGTTCTTGTGAATAAGATATTACTATAGAAGCAACAGTGCATTTGAACAAGTACTGTTTGCTTAATATTAGAATATTACAATATTCTACAATATTACAACAACATGACCAATCACATGACCTGCTACCTTGCTCTACTTTCCTGGATTTCAGATTAATAATGACAAAGCTTCACCACAAAGTACCTTATTTTTTTTTTCAACAAACATTTTAAAGCTTTGGTACGCAGTATAACATCAACCGTTTTCTGTGATCTAAGGCCTAGCCACTTTCATTGCACTAGTAATGTCAGTCTGCCACAAACACAAAACAAAATAAACAGCATCTGCTGCTTAATGAATCTGAAAACAGCTACAATTGTGGAAGAAATGAATTAGGTTTATGGTTCTTAGTAATACAGGACTGAAGAATCTGTTCTCATTGAAGGAATCGGTAAAAAAAGAAGGTAATCAAAAACGTTGTACATACATACAAAGCTACATTTTCACTGAGAAATTCACCCCAATGAACAGCATAAAAAGTATCAGTGTAACATTTATAATGCTTCCTGGATGGCGGGACAGTGTGCTAATAGTGTGTGTTTATGTGTAAGGATGTTAAATCATACCCAGCATGGCCTTTCCTTCATCTTCGAGCTCAAAGCGCAGAGTTTGGAGCTCTTGATCAGACTGTTGCTGCAAAATTTCCAGCGTCTGTCTGTGAGCTTCTCTTAGTGCATGCAGCTCCTCACGTTGCTCCTGCTTCAACCTGTCCTCCAGCTCCTACACACACACACACACACACACACACACACACACACACACACACACACACATTACAATTTCCACATTAAAAGTTTGGCTGAGATAGGCTCTAGCCTCCCCGCAACCCTAGTAAGATTAAGTGGTTTGGCAAATGAGTGAATAAGTGTTCTGTCATAGGGAAACTTTCAAAGTTACAAAGACGGCTTTTAAATGGCTTTGTGAAGTTAATTAAACATCGCCCCACAGAAAGCTGTGAAATTTTCCTTTTTTAAACTATTACTTTGTAATAATGTATTAGAATCTTCATATAAACCTGTGATTTGTTTTACAGTAATGTTGTCACACATACATTACACACAACACTACAGAAATGCTATCGCTACTCTCCGTTATGTAACAAAGCATGCCGAATCCGTTTCTTGTGCTTTAGTGCCGAATGCCTGCTGAGTAGCTGCTCTATTTTAACCAAGCGCATCCCACAATCCACCCACAAAAACCCAAAAACAGGCCATCCGAAGTCTGTGCCATCACATACACAAGCATTATAAGATGAAAGCTAGCACTCAGCTTTATTTATTTGTTTATTTATTTATTCATTGGTAATCCAAGCCAAAAGCAGCTTACAGAAAAGACTCACTCAACCACCACGCGAAAAATGAGAAAACAAGCTCTTAGGCTGTAGATGATCCTGTCTCCTTGTTCTAGCCTCATTTCATCTTCAACTACACTGGCACCGTTTCAGTGATATCGCAAGACTGCAGAACTCTCTCATAGCTTTCTGACACCTAGATCAGCCTACTTGGTACACCTATGTTAGTAAGGCAACTCTTTCTGGACTGAAAACACTATGGAAAACTTTCTGTTAAGATGAATACCCTTATTTTATCCAGTTCCTGGCATGAGTTCCTGTTTACAGGATGCTACGGAACCATGAAGCCCAATACAGGGCACTGTTTGTTAAAATAGTTAAACATTTTGATGAAGGTACTTTCTTTTATAATTTAGCAGGATTTTTGTACATGTACAAATAATTTATGAAAAAAAGTTTATTTTTCAAAGGGTAGGCCTGCGATGGCCTGGTGAGCTGTCCAGGGTGTACTCTGCCCTTGCCCAGAGTCAGCCGAGATGGGCGCCAGCCTCCCTGCGACCCTAATTAGGATTAAGCGGTTCAGAGTTCATTTTTCCATGCAAAATAATCAATTTTAATAATTTTTATATTATAAATTCATGTATATATTAAAAATATATACTCCCTTTCTCATCTGCACACTCTCTTCATACACAGTCTCTACCTATTCAACTTCCATGCTAATGCCTCCATTAAAAGCGTCGTGCAAAATAGCAAAGCTCAATCTGCAGCTACATTGAACAGCTAGACATGGCGAGGGAGAAGAGTAGCAGCGAATCAGGTTGAAGTACCCTAAGCTCATGTTGTCGCGCCTCTTCTAGGTCTTGCATGGTGCAGCAGTGGGCGTCCTGCAGGTGGCACTCTCGTTGTTGATGCTCAAGCGCTAACTCGTGCAGCTCCTGTGCCAAGTGCTGCCGCTCCTGAGTGAACTGAGACTGCAGCTGCTGCAGAGCACTGTTTGACTGCGAGAGCTGCAGCTCCAAGCTTTGCTTTAGCAAGGAGATCTAAAATGCACACACACACACACACACACACACACACACACACACACACACACACACACACTACCATCACCAAAGCAAGATCATCAGACACTTGAAAACAAACACCATCGAAACAACAATACCCATTGTAACAATAATTTTTTTTATCCCCCTAATTTAGTCACAACCAGTTCCAGCCTGTCAAGTATTGCCTTTCTATCACATGCAACCGCCACCAACCAGGAAGGGGCATAAACAAACATGTGGCCCCTCCGTGGCTTGAGAGCTTGGCCAATTAGCTCCTGGCCACGGATGGCTGCGGCATTAACCTGGATTCGAACCTGCAA
Organism: Tandanus tandanus; assembly: GCA_039654325.1. Taxonomy (NCBI): domain Eukaryota; kingdom Metazoa; phylum Chordata; class Actinopteri; order Siluriformes; family Plotosidae; genus Tandanus; species Tandanus tandanus. The sequence continues at coordinate 22,081,897 of JBCNYH010000022.1, read as the reverse complement.
TCTCCAGGTTGATAGACACGCTGCGCAACTCAGGAGCCAATAACAACAATAATGGTCAAAATTTTAATTCCAGGGCAGTGCAAGTATAAAAGGGGTGCAGTCATGCAGAAATGTTTATATTCCTGTTTTAAATCAGCGCAAGAATATTTGGGGCAGCATAGCACACTTGGAGGAAAGTGCTATCCGGCTCTAATATGCAGGAGTTCATATGATTGGCTAATTGTGCTTGTAAGTGACAGGGGAGAGAATGTATGCAATCCCTCCCTCCCTGAGAGAATGGCTGCATGCACCAACCGAGACACAAACCTGCAATCTCTCAGGTGTCACCTTGCTGCTCCGCCACTTGGGAGCCTCCCAGTGTGAATCAGTGATTGATTTTCTGTCTAGCCTAGTTCCATCTGTCCTCTGATAACCTTATACTCTACCTGTCAATAGACTCTCTTTTGGTTTGCCCTGTTGGATTTGTCCACGTTGGTCAATAAAACCATCCACTTGCTTCTGTGCCTGACAGACAGAATGTATTCGATGTAACTTTTAAAACTAAGTATTTAATTTTTTATTCCCTCTAGGTAACTGGATCACGAATTATTCCATTTCGAGGCATTTTGAGAGATGAAGCTCTGAGTGGTTTACATAACATAGTTTGCAACATGACTCATCACGCCAAACATGACCAACTGATCCAAACATCATTTCCATCGTTCTAGAAATCAATATATGATTTATACAAATCCACATGAATTCAAGAAGCAAACAGAGCAGGTGCATGCACCTTTATGATTTACAGACCATAAAATAAAATATTCACTTCAATTATTTCGAAAACACCGAACTGCACTTGGGTGCCTTAAAATAGCTGTAGGCGTTGATGTAATATCCTCAAGGCCACCTGACGGTTAAAGCTCCTCGGAGATAAAAACAGGATTACAAAGGCTTGAGAATGTGTCGTGTTAATAACATGGAACTAAATTACTTCCTGCAGGAACGAGGATGCAATATCCTGAGCCTTAGGAGGAAAAAAAGACAAGGTCAAAGAATTTATATATAAAGAAAATCTGATTTCTTTAAAGCTACATATTCTGTAGCTTAGGTTCAGATGATCCCATCATGCCCATGCAAATCAGCATCTAAAGATGTATTTCAAACTCTGGTTTAAAAAGCTTTAACAATGGTGTGGTCAAGTTAGACTCAGTGGTTTTACTGGGGTGGCACCTAGGTAATCTAGGGTGGGGCAAATTACATAATATATTTTACCCAGATTATAGTTTGCATACAATCCTGACAGGACATAAAAGGCAATCAACATTCGGTTGTCATCATGTTAGAACATGTTAGAAAACACATATTCGGTCCTACAGCCCCTGAATTTTGAGATGGACTCCTGAAGACCGACATCATCAAATCGATCTCACTAGTATTTTCGAATTGCGCTAGTTTCATCTAATTTGCTCCTCAAAATAAAAAACAAGCAGGTATTTGCTAAGAGTTGGTGCTTTGTAGCTGGAGTAAGTATTGTTAATTATTTAGCGACATTCTTGATAGAGCTTGTATTCATAAAAGTTTGTAGAACACAAAAAACATTTTAACAAAGCTGATATACGAATAGTTTATCTAATATGGAATCTTGAGCTGGTTGGCATCGTGGTTCAGTGGTGAGCATTGTCACCACGCAGCACGAAGGTTCAGGATTTGAACCTTGTGACCAACTGGGGCCTTTCTGTGTGGAGTTTGCATGTTCTCCCCGTGCTTGCGTGGGTTTCCTCTGTGCACTCCGGTCTCTTCCTACAGTCTAAAGATATACATATTAGGCTAACTGGCTACGTGTGAATGTAAATAGTTATTTGTGTCTATGTTAGCCCTGCGATGGATTAGCAACCAGTTCAGGGTGTAACCCTGCCTCTTGATCACCCACTGTGTATTTTTAGACATTTTTAGAAAGTCATCCTATAGTTGACTCGTTGTAGATTATTTACAAAAGCAACTGAGTAACATAAAAAAATCTAAGGGCTCTAGGAGCCAACTTATAATGCTTCATGATTAATTAATTATTGTCATGCCTGCATACCATTTGCATTCGAGGTGCATTTTAGTGTGACTATATAGGCTGCTTTGATTTGGTAGTATGTGGGCTGTATGCTTTAGAGCTCTAAAATGATAAAAGCACAATAAAGCAATGGCTACTCACAAAAAAAACAGGTGGAATGAACTGCACCAAATCTAAGGTAGTTGAAACAACATGTATCGCTCATGAAATGGTGGCTTAGCAGAAATCACTTGATTAATTGATGCATCAATTTTCAACATGAATTAATTTTGCTTTAAAATGTTTACAGTCCCCCCCCCCTTCCCCCACACACACACACACACACACACATACACACACACACACACAACATTTCAGTTAAAAATAGCTTACAGGTGTCCAGACGCTCCCGCCGGCAGGACCACTGGACTACTCCAATATATAAGAAGTAAACTTGTGAGCTTGAAACAAGGTCAAGGTGACCCATATACAAGGTGACCCATATATCATGTATTATTCTTTACTTAAATGGCTTGAAAAATTACTTTTGGTATTCTGTCTTGTCATGCACTAATAGTTTAGCCAATTCACAATGTTTTCTGCTATAGGCTACTAACTTTTTTTTTGTTTGATTCTTTGAAGTTTATTTAAAAGAGAATTTAAGAATTTATTCAGTAGTAAACCATTAAGGATCAAATGGTAACAGCAAGGATTTTCTCTTATTTAAAAAAAGGGTCTTCAATGAATTATACTTCATGTGGGATGGAAAAAAACCCCAAAATGAATCAAAGCAAACTCAAAGACGACAGCAGAGCTATTGACAGATATTTGAGCCAGCAGCTTTTCTCTTCTCCTCCATGACAGACCGCGATAACGTCGTGGACAAGCTGTCATATTCCTTCATGTTACTTTGTAAGACGAACGCATGGGGAATGGAAAACATACACCGCTTACTGCTTTGAGATTTGTGCTGCTTTATGAAGTATTTGACTTCATCTGTATATATTTTACCTCATGCTGGGTCAGAGGGTTGTTTGTATAAATACAAGCTAATCCCGAGCAACATCTGAGCTTCAAATAGAACTTCATTTAGGATTAATGTCTAAGTGAGGGCTGAATTACAGCATGTTGTCTGCCAGCAGGCACTTAATACAAGCGTCTGCTTGAAATGTGGGTGGAGAAATTACAGAGCACAAAACACACACTGCAGACTCACCGAATCAAATTCACGTACTTAATCAGAGATACACCACTTGATTCTTTTGAAAACAGCACAAATGTGCCCATATTGTGTGTGTGCGCCTGTGTGTGTGTTGTGTTTGACCATATACCTTGAAGATCTGTAATACTACAGAACATATAGCTGTAAATGTACATATAGCAAAATGTCAGCTAACTAATTATTATTACTGTATATTTTTTTTATCGAAACAACACATTGTTCCATAGCTAAGTAATAACTATAGCTACAATAGATGCTAATTAGCTTGCTAATTCATTCAATCATTCATTTGCTGCACTGCTTAACCCTACGAGGCTGACTGTGGGCAAAGGCAGGATACACCCTGAACAGCTCTCCAGTCCATTGCCAGGCCAACACACACACACACACACACACACACACACACACACACACACACACACACACACACACACAC
>JBCNYH010000022.1:22067869-22078116 GCA_039654325.1 Tandanus tandanus | reverse complement strand
CACACACACACACACACACACACACACACACACACACACACACACACACACACACACACACGCACACACACACAACAATTTATGTTCACAACTGGGGCAATTTGGAACAGCCATTTATCCTAATGTCTTTGGACTGTGGGAGGAAACCAGTGTACCCAGAGGAAATCTTTACAAGCAAAGAGAACTCAGCACAGAAACTGCCTTGCCGCGCCCAGAATTTGAATCCAGGACCATCTTGCAATGAGGTGGACGTGACACCCTGTATGCCACCCTGCCGCCCAGCTTCCTAATTGAAAAGCTGATTTTCATGCTAACTCAGAACAGCAGTCACTCATAAATAAACCTTCACCACACAGAAACACAGTAAGCATACAAAGAATTATTTAGCTGTTTATCTCCTTGGTTTCACCACTATAGTGTTGCTGATTAAGCCACACCTCTGCACTACAAATTGCATCAAGTATGTACCATTTGTAATGTGTTACCTTCTTGATGGTAGCTTTGAGTTTGTAATTTGTTTAATTTGGCTCTTATTGAAAATTAATTTGTTCATAGATTGGTGGACTTCAACAGTTAAAAGGTCACTGTGCATTATTTGTTTGCGGGTTGAAGCCTGGAAAGCGATTGGTTTCTCTTCTTTGAAATGTTGCTTTGGATGTGTTACTGGAGTTACAGACCTACGTGATGATAGCTTTGGATTTGTAATGCGATACTGATGGGGTCGACGGGGAATATGAGTCTATAGAGTTTTAATTTGGCTTTAGAGGAAAGAGAGTAGGAAAACTGGATAGTATAGGAAGAAGAGTGAAGGATATAAAGGGGAGGTAATAGTAAAGAAATATCAACAGAGTTTGCCAATTTATTATTTTAAAATACACTAAAATAAAAAAAATGAGGCAATCAATGGCCTTTTAACCAGAATATTTTATCTAACACTGTACTATTTAGGGTGGCATGGTGATGTAGTGGCTAGCATGTCCTGGGTTTGACCTACTAGGGTCATGGGAAGACTGTAGCCTATCTTTGCCAACTCCGGGTGAGGGCAGGGTACACCATGACCACTGCAGGACCAACACACACCCAACCATTTACCCTCATGCTCACATCTATGTGCAATTTGAAACAGCTAGTTAGCCTATTGTACATATCTTTGGTCTGTGGGAGGAAACCGGAGTACCTGGAGAAAACCCATACAAGCACAGGGAGCCCATGGAAACTCCACACTGTTTTTTTTTAAAGGCTTTCCTATTATTCAAAATTCTAAAATGTATTACAGTGAAATATCACAAGATAGATGTTCATTGAAACATTTTTTATGCAAATGGGAGTGGAGAGGTATAAAGCTTGTGTGGCCATGGTGATTAACATGAGAACATATTTGATCTGTTTACCACACTCATTTATTCATCTTCAACAATTCTTTATCCAGGTCATGGTCACTGGGGCTTTAATATTTCAGGATAATCGAAATGACTAGGTTAATTAGTTATCAGGTCTATGTTGAACTGCAATGCCAATCATCTTGTCTGGGTCTCAGAGAAACTTCAAATCCCAGAGAATACCATGGACCACGCTGCACTTTAGTACTCAACACACTCACCGACATTGGGAAGTATATTTTGTATGTCATACTGTGACCTAACAGCGTTGATAGTCTTTAAAGTCCATGCTTTAGTTTTGATTTTGTTTAGCTCATGTTTCATGTTAAAGGTCATATTCTAACTGTGCCTAGCTCTTAATTGTACAGTACTATTGAATACATGGACACTGAGTCATTGTGTTCTTTTATATCCATCCCTTCAGCATCTTTCTTGACATTACAAAATATTTTTGGCATGTACAAACAAACGTAACTAAGGCAGTGGGTGGGATTTGTCAGAATTTCCTCAGGATTAAGATAAAAAAAAATAACAGTAGACTTTTTTTGGAAACACCAGAAGATAACAAAGAACTTAGTTGGTGTTAGGTTCATAGAAGGACTCTTAACCTTAAAAAAAACCCCCAAATGATAAAAATGAGGGGCGGCACGGTGAAGTGGTTAGCACATCCACCTCACAGCAAAAAGGTCTCAGGTTTGCTTCCTGGGCTCGGGCGTTTCTGTGTGGAGTCTGTCTGTGTGGGTTTTCTCAAGGTACTCCAGTTTCCTCCCATAGTCCATAAACATGCACAGTAGGCTAATTGGCTGTTCCAAATTGCCTCTGGGTGTGAGAGTGAGTGTGAATAGTTGTGTGTGTGGTGCCGTGAGGTGGCCTGGCATTCGCCTTGAGTCAGCTGAGATGGGCGCCAGCCTCCCCGCGACCCTAATGGGGATTAAGCGCCTTAGAAATTGAATGAATGATAAAAAACGAAGGCTATCATATTTGGAGGGTGGAGGAGTGGGGACAAAGAAGTAACAGAATGCCAGCCAACTGCTTTTATCTGCATTCATCTTCCTACATCAACTGACAGATGGCCTGCAATTGGCTAGTGTCATTGTGATGGACAGAGGGCAGGGAGAAAGTGTGAGATAGATAGATAGATAGAGAGAGAGAGAGAGAGAGAGAGAGAGACCATCCTGCAAGTCAGAGAGCATAGCAAATTTTGCTCCCTTGGCTCCCAGCCACAGATGGCTGAAGGGCAAGCTTCAATCTTATCAGTAAAGGGCTGGAGTGAATGCAGGCTTTCATTCCGACAAACAGGAGACGTACTTAATAGCTGACTGGAGACCAAGATGAACTAATTAAAGCAGTTGAATTGGGTATGGTTCCAGTTTGGATGGAAAGAAAGCCTACAGCCCCACAAGTCGTTTTGTGGATAAGACTGATGAGCCCTACTATTGCGCATTCTTCAGTTTCGAGGTACTAACCAATACGATAACAACACGGTATAACAGTCACTGACTTTACTGTTTGAATCAGTAAATCTGCATCATTTTAATTTGATACGATACCACATTGCATTTTAGGAAGATTTAAAAACAACAACCTTTCTATGAAAATATATTGTAATAAAATTAACACGGGAACTGTAACCAGCTTCTCAACAGAAAGATAATTTATTGTAAAATACATTGATTTATTTATTCATTCGTTTGCCCAACCAATTTTTTCCTATTAGGGTTGTGGGGTGGCTGGAGCTGACTCTAGGCAAAGTCAGGGTACACCCCGAACAGCTCATCACTGCGCCAACACATGCACAACCATTCACCTTCACATTCACACCTGGGGCTGTTTGGAACAGCCAATTAGCTGAAATAATCATCGTCATCATCATTTAATAATCATCATTTAAACCTAATTAGGGTCGTGGGAAGGCTGGCACCCATCACAGCTGACTCTGGGGGAGGGCAGAGTATATCTTGGACAGCTCGCCAGGCCATCGCAGGACCAATTAGCTGAAATGTGCATGTATATGGTCTGTAGGAGGAAACCAGAGTATGGTGTTCCAGAGTACTGCAAGCACAGGGAGATCATGGGTTACTGATCAGAAGGTTAGGGGTTCAAAACTCAGTACCACCAAGCTGCCTTTTTGGACCCATGAGCAAGGCCCTCAACTTTATCAGCACCAGCGGTGCAATGTTCCTGCTCTGACTCCAACTTCCTAGCAAACTAGCATAGGCAAAGAAAAGAATTTCACCGTGCTGCATTGTATATGTGTGAAATAAAGGCTTTCCTTATTTCCTTAGTGCTGAGGTAGAATAAAACTAAAAGGTGTCAAGAAAATGTCTGTGTAGGAAAATAAAAGTAATCACAATCGGAGCTGGTAACAATAACACCACCCAGTCAAGTCATTAATTATGTTCTTATAACACCGTGCCACATGCTGTCATATTTTTCCCCTTATAGATTATGAACAAATTTCTGACTGGATGTCAGTCTGTTTTAAAATATTTTGCTTTGTGTCAACTTAATTATTTCTCCAGCACTAAAAAGAAAAGAAAAGCAAAGGCTTGGCTTTGCACAGAAAGGATTAATTCATGTGTTGCAGTGCATGAAAATGTAATTAAGTACAAATGCCTAGAACATGGTGAGATAATGGCAGTAAGTCTCCTCTTATGAGAAAATATCAGGCCCTGGTTTGCACCTTGCTGTTTTCTTTTATTATTTCCTGATTACACATTATTCTGGCACGTTATCTCTTCAATTCTGTGTAATTAATTACTGTGGCATGACTGTTTGTCTTGTGTGTGCAGAAATTGACATATGCGTCATGGTGATTGGGTTATACACAAAACAACAGCAGCTTCACGTTATTAATCTTACTTATTTATAACAAGCCATGACTCATCAACACAGAAGCATTTTAATGCCACTCTGTTAAAATGACATAGATGTCAAACCTCACAGTGAGAAACTGAAGCAAATAAAGATAAATGACACACATTCTCAAGGTGAGAACCATAAGAGTTTGCTACCTGCTCCAGGAGATCCTCCACCCTCCTCTGCCAGCTCTCTCTTGTCGCCAAGATCTCTACATCTCTCTGCTGAGATAGCTGGCTGAGCACTGCTTGTTTATCAGCCTCATATTCGTCTGTCAGCTCCTCTCTTAGGGTCTTCAACTCGGCTCTGGGTGCACACACACACACACACACACACACACACACACACACACACACACACACACACACACACACACACACACACACTCATGGATAAGACGGAAAAGAATAAATGCCGGAAAGAATAAACAGACTTCTGATGGAGAGAAACTTTATGAGTCATTTCACAAAGTGGTGAAAGTCGTTTCCATTGCTACCCTAGGCTCTCACGACACCCTGGAGGATGTACCCTGGTATGTGGACGAGGAACCCACGAGTTCTCCACAAAAGGCATGCGCAGCTCTCAACTGCACAACCAGCAGATGCCTTTGACAGGTGGAGTCGGTTCCAATTTTTGTGCATGCACCAAACCTTTTGCTGGATTTAACAGATTTCACCTGACAAGGAATGCATTTGTCGTATGAGAAATGAACATAAAACGCATGCAAACAGAGACAAATGTATTGAAATGGATTTGCTCTCCACCGGACTTCTGTTTACTCTATCTGGCAAGGTGTGACTAATCTCTTATTAACTTTCTGGTTTTCTCAAACCCTAAGCCTAACTTTGGGCTTAACCTTGATACCAGTACCCAAAAGAAATCTTTTATTTTGTCAAGAGATAGTCTACAATGTTAGAAGGACCAGTCAGCAAACAAAATAATTTGTTTCTGCTTATTTTTGGCTTGAATCATTTTGGTTATGGGCACAGTAGATTCACAGCCAGTTTAAGCCATTTAGCCTAGCCAGTCAACCTCCTGGCATGTTTTTAAACCAATAAAATTACAAAAAAAAAACAAAACCAAAAACAAAACAAACAAAAAACAAACAAACAAACAAATAAATAAAGAAAGAAAGAAAAAAAAGGGGGAAAAAGAAAACAAAATCTAGACAGTAACTCAAAATTTGAATTGATCCAGGAAGCCTGATGCTCATTTTTGGAGCCTGAAATCTTCCTAAGCTCCATAAATTGAAAAAAGTTTAACCAGTACCAGAGAAATGTACATATTAATGTAATAAGCACATGACTGATATGCAACAGGTTTGGATTTTAGTTCCAGTGAAAGCAAACTATTATGCTACAACATTTAAAGATATCCTACACAGGTGATTGGTTTGAACTGTGGCAACAGATTGGGAATTAATATATATGGTTGTGATGGTCAGGTGCAGGTGTTTATAAGTGAAGACTTCAGATGCAAACCCTCTAAGTCCACCTGGCAAAACAATTTTTAGTATTTAATGGCCATGTTAACTGAACTCACATTCCAATGAAAATGTTATTAGGCACTAAATTCTTTCACAAACCGCTTAATCCTACTGGGGTCACGGGGAGGCTGGAGCCTATCTCAGCCGGCTCTGGGCAAAGGTGCGGAACACCCTGAACAGCTCTCCAGTTTATCGCAGGGACAACACACACAACCATTCACACTCACACCTAGGGGAAATTTGGAACCATCAATTAACCTAAAGTGCATGTCTTTAAGCCGTGGGAGAAAACCGGAGTAGCCAGAGGAAACCCAAGCACTGGGAGAACATGCAAACTCCACACAGCAATGCCCTTGCTGAGCCGGGACTCAATTCCAGGACCTTCTTGCAATGAGGCAGACGTGTTAACCAAGACGCCACTGGGCTGCCCTATTAGTCATTAAATAAAATGTATTATTTTGCCAAAATGTAACTTTTAAACTCATTTAGAGTTCGTTTTAAACAAAAGATGTCAGGTGAACTTAGAGGTTTTTGCATATGAAGTCTTTAAGTATTTTACTTAAATAAATTATTTGTAGTTACACTACCTCAGAGCATCTGTCCACTTGTGATCGAGCTCTTTGGTAATTTTCTCCATTTTCTGCTTCTCGTCAGCTTTGATGGCAATGATCCTGGCCTCGTGCTGCTGCTTCTGGCTTTCAATCTCTTCCTGTGTAAAAACAACACCCGTGTGTTTGTGTGTGTGTGTGTAATAGATCATTATCGCTAAAGACAGAGTGATTACAGTTGATTGCACACAGGAACCATTAGCAACATTTGTTTTCCGCATGTTAAACTTGGACATATGGAAGCAAATTAGCATCCAGGGCCACATTTGCAACTGAATAGGACTTAATTTTGCTTTTTCAAACGCCTTATTATTTGCCTCACAGTGGTCTGATGCCCAGCTGTGCTGTGAAGTGAATATGAGCATACTGTACATTGCCTGACTAGTGATATCTTTTATCTCCATCACAAATGAAGCACCATGCATTCATATCACTTTTACCTCGTATCACACCAAATTATTCATAGTCTGACTGACTGCTCTCTGATTAGTGTAAGCAGCAATCCCATGCCATATGATCTATTTTTACAAATACGGTATGTATCTTGTGTCCTATACTGCTGGAAACATATTCAGTCACAATCATCAATCAGCTGCTTTAACAGCTGCAATTAGCTTTAGGTTCAATCAAATTGGATGTTGTTTAGGATAAGAGTGTTTAATAAATGTAAATAGCAATTCATACATTTTAATTTTGTAAACTCTTATCTGAATATGTAGAGTGCAGTTAGAGTGTAGAGGTGACCCATGTGCATGCTCAACATGCATTTATTAGACACAATCTGAGAATTATGAGAATTCTAATCAACATTCATAGCAGGGGTTAAAAGATGAGCAGATGGTGTGGCTGCAGGCTGATTTATTAACAATATCTAGGGACAGGCTGGTCGGTCAAAGTCAGAAAAGAAGTATTCGACTAGGAGCTAGAGGAAAAAGACTAGACCAACTCCACTTAGTTACTGTTGTATGATGTGCCATCGAATATTTGTTTACATATGTGGGCACTTCAAAAAGATTCTCGGCATCACCCAGATGCCCCACTTTGGGTCATGACTGTATACTATAAAGTATTATAGGGGAGCTCCCTAGCAGAGCACCACAGTCATGGAATTTGGCAAGGATAGTTTTCCTGTGTACTGTCGGGTGTCCATGCGTGCCCACCACAGGAAATCCAATAAGGCTTCAAGATACATACCTCTATCAAGAGCTCTGCTTTTAGGCAGTACCTAAGTCTATATATTATAAGTGTCCACAAAAACTTGAATGTTTGAACCTATCAAACATCACAGGAAAGCTTTGTGCTGGTGTATTGTCGCTCCAGGACAATGCATTCATCCACACAGCATACGTGACAGTGGCAGAAGCAGCCAAACGTGGCTTTGAACTGTACCTTACTTACCAGGCCTGGCACCGTTTGACTTCTACCTGTTTCCTAAACTAAAAACCCACTTGCGTGGTCACCAATTTCAGAAGGATGATGAAGTCATCCATGCTGTTAAGAAGTATCTGGAGGCTCAGGAAGGCATAGGGAAACTTGAACATTGGCAAGCCAAAGACACTGAAGTCAAAGGAGAATACGTTGAGAAATGCTGCAATACATAACAGCCAGTGATTCCAGGGTGAGGCTGAGAACCTTTTGAAGTACCTTGGTATATACTAATTCCATACTGAAGTGAAGTTTAAAATTTTTTTTAAGCAAAAATGAATTTTAATAAATTTTGGCTGCAGTTACATCTCTACCAGGATATGTGTCTCTTATCTTTGAAATCTAGATCCTATATTTCTACCCATTATTTTTTTTGCCAGTTTTCCTCTGGTTCTCTTAGAGATTATGGAAACCATACAGTAAAATCTCTAGTGTTAATTTAACACCCAGAGTGTTCAACTGCGTCCAACTGAATATATATAAACAATGTAGGGTGTTATTTCAACACTGGAAATTTTGCTGTGCATTAGTATCAAGCAGTTTTCAAGTCTTTAAACACAGTTTTAGGCCCAAATTGAACGACTGAACCATCCTAACATAGCCAAATCTTTGGTTTTGAGCCACTCTAGTGCATCTTGGAAGCTTAAGCCATTAAGCTTGAGGTAGTGAGCCTCAACTGGAACAGACAGGAATAGCTCTATACATTGTGAATGGTCTTGGCTATGTGAACACCTTTTATCTGTGATATGGGTTTCTTCAGCTAATTCAAATATACCCTTAGGGTCTGCTTGGTTTTTTTGAGTAATGACCTCTTTACCTAGTCATGAAATTTTGGTGGGTGACCCCTAGGCAGAGTTGTGCCTCATTCTTTTCATTTTTAAAATAATTAAAGTTTAGGATTCTTTTCATAGCCAAATATTGACTGATAATTGTTCATTATGCAACTTCTGATAGAAGGTGGTTGCTTCAGACCTAATTTAGTGGTTCACATGAACAGGGTATGTGTTAAATTGCAGACATTGAACTGTTTGACACTCCAAACTAGCATGGACTTCATACCAAAGGGGAGTAAATCAAAATATATATATATTTTTTTAGATCATAAAAGCAGCTGGCATGGTGGCATAGTGGTTAGCATGTCGACCTCACTGCAAGAACCTCCTGGGTTTGAGTCCCGGGCTCAGAGAGGGGCGTTTCTGGGTGAAGTTTGAACGTTCTCCTTGTGCTTGTGTGGGTTTCCTCTAGGTTCCCCCTTTTCCTCCCACAGTCCAAAGACATGCACATTAGCCTAAATAGCTGTTCCAAATTGCCCCACATGTAAGTGTGAATAGTTCGTCCGTGATCTGGCTCTGCGATCAACTGGCAAGCTGTTTCGGGTGTACCCTGCCTTTACCCAGAGTCGTCTGAGATAGGCTCCAGCCTCCCTGCGACTCTTAATGGATTAATCAGTTTAGCAAATAAATAAATAAATAAATATATGAATAAATAGATTATAAAACCTACCTGTAAATCAGTCAGAACATGGTTGGTCTCTCTCACTCTGGCTCTGGTTGCATCCAACTCGATAAGCAGCTTTTCTTGGTTCTCTTTTAGACGAGAGATATGAGTCTCAGCTGAACTGAGGTTTGTCTCACCCTCCCTCACCAGCTCCTTCAGATGAGATACCTAAAAAAGGGTCAAGAAAAATCACTTAATCATCACAGAACAAAACACGACATACTTGTATTTTCACCAACAGTATCTTTATTTTATTTCCAAACTATATAAACAGCTATCTGACATTTGTTGAACAGCTGATATATATGGTGCCCCATGGATAAGGCTCAGTCTACATTGGTGAGTATGTCCTCACCAAGTGTTTGTGAGCACTGTAGTATTTAATAGCCCTGGGTTGTTTTGTTATCTCTCATGTGCTCTGTTGCATGATCTTGCCTGATCCATGCCGGTTTTATTTCCAGTACACTCTGCTGAGTACATCCAGACATTTTCTTGCCAAAATCAGTCTTCTGGTAAGCATTTGAGTACCCTAATTCTACCACATAGGGACAGCTTTAGACAGCCAAGATGAAGTGACTTACAGCCAAAAACCTGCAGCTACATCAGATCAGTAGGCTTGATGATAATGATCACGGTTCTGTCTCAAGAAAATTAGAAAAACAGCACACACACACACACACACACACACACACACACACACACACACACACTTCACTTATTTTAATTAACGATTTAATATAATTTCTTGTTCAAAATAAAGATAGCTGGTTTGGTTAAAGGGTGGCATGGTGGTGTAGTGGTTATCAAGTCTGCCTCACAGAGAGAAAGCTCTGACTTCAAGTCCTGGGCTCAGCAAGGGCGTGTTATGATAGACTCCCGGAGACAAAAGGATAGGGGAAATAACCAGGGTTTATTAACTCCCGAAATAAACACGGGCTCCGTGAGCCACAAAAAACACAGAAAACACAACACGGGGAAGGAAAGAAAACCTGC
>JBCNYH010000022.1:22015160-22030996 GCA_039654325.1 Tandanus tandanus | reverse complement strand
GTCTCCCAGGTCTGGAGGGCAGCCTCCCCCGCCATCTGAGCCAGCTCACCACCAGGTGGTGATCGGTTGACAGTTCACCCGAGTGTCCAGATCATGCAGCCGCAAGTCCGATGACACGAGTACAGTCGATCATTGAACTGCGGCCTAGGGTGTCCTGGTGCCATGTGCACTTATGGACACCCTTATGTTCGAACATGGTATTCGTGATGGACAAACCGTGGCGAGAAGTCCAACAGAAGTCCAACAACGAAACACCATTCGGGTGTCTATCCATAATTATTTATAGGTAAAACTAGGTAAAATAAAGGATGTCACCTTGTTATTGTTGCCGCTGCACACGTGTTACAAAATCAGTCAGTCAGAGAAGGGGTAACAGCACTGGTGACATCTTACAACCATACGGGACTTCAGGTTCTCCACCATGGTATGTGCTGGGGCAGGCACACAACTTTGCAGGAACAAACGCACAACTTACATCATGTTTTCATGTAATTTTTAACGCATCAAAAAACTCAGCCACAAAGAAAACCAAAAATCCACTTTCCCTCTCTTTTCCTCTCTACCATACCATACCATACCATACCATACCAACTTTATTTATATAGTACTTTCACACAAACATGGCTGAAACAAAGTGCTGTACATCACAAGTAAAATTAAGGCAAAACATAAAACATTCAAAACAACATAAAAACAATTACTAAGTAAAAACAAATTATAAGAAGCCCCAGTGTAGCTAACTGGGTTATCAAAGGCCGGCCATGTCTCTCATGGTCTATGGTGAGAGGCATGTAAAACAACTATTGCTGATTTTCATCAAGAGAAGGCTGCATAGCCGTCAGCATGTTTCTGCCCTAAGATGGCCTGGCGAGCTGTCCAGGGTGTACTCTGCCCTCGCCCAGAGTTGGCTGAGATGGGCGCCAGCCTCACCGGTCCCACGGTCCATCTTAAAATCACTGTCCATCTTAAAACCCATATTTGTAACCATATTCCTTACATACGGTGCCAAGGGACCCAGGTCACCAGGAGGGGACTCACAGGAGCCACTGGGACCAAGCACCATCACTTCTGTTTTTTTGTCATTAAAATTGAAAAAGTTAAGGGCTATCCTAGCTTTTATGTCATTTAGGTAAACAAGAAGAGGTGCAACTGAAAAGGCATTCTTCCGATTTAGTGGTACATAAATCTGACTGTCGTCAGCATAGCAGTGGAAGGAGATACCATGCTTTCTAAGAATAGAGCCCAGAGGAAGTATATAGAGTGTGTACAGCAGTGGCCCTAAGATTGAGGCCTGTGGAACCCCACATAACAGGGGAGCGTAGGATTCAGAACCAGCAATGTTTACACTACTTGTTCTATCCGCCAGTTAGGAGTTCAACCATTTCAGGGCAGTTCCACGAATGCCCACTAGGTGCTGTTAACGAGATAATAAAATGTTGTGGTCCACTGTATCAAAGGCTGCGGTTAGGTAAAGCAGGACAAGGATCACATGGTCACCAGAGTCCAAAACTAGGAGGATGTCATTAAATACTCTTAACAAAGGTGACTCTGTGCTATGAAAAGTTTTGAAATTTGATTGAAAAATCTCCAGGTGTTTCCAGAAAAGCTTTCAACTGAGCAAAGATTATTTTCTCCAAGATTTTTGACAGGAAGGGCAGCTAGGCCTAAAATTTGCTAAAATTGAGTGATCGAGACCAGGTTTCTTAATTAGGGGTTGCACTACAGCGTGTTTAAAATTCACAGGAACTACACCAGAAGACAGACTGTTGTTAATAATAGTGAGAACTGACTGACCTATGCACAGGAAAACCTCTTTAAAAAACCTAGGAGGGACAAAATCACGGGGGAACCTGGGGGCTTAATACGGCCATCAACCTCCTCTAACTCTGACAAAGTCACAGGTTCAAACTGATAAAAAACAGTAGAACACCAGACAGGAACAAAAGGGTCAATTTGAAATGTAAGAAATTTATTACACAATTCAGAAGAGGCTTCCAGGCTGATGGTCTGAGAGGCATTAGGAACAGAATCAGTGGTTTTAAATAACACACATGGGTTATGACAGTTTGATAAAATAATGTTAGACAAGTGTTCTCTTTTAGCCTGTTTAACAGCGTTATGCCAGCAGTCCTTTAGTCCCTAGACTGGAAAGCACTCCCAGTAATGAGGTCACGTGACCTTTCTATATAAACAGCTAAATACCTAACTTTAACAATGAACGATAATATGTAAACAGCAAGGGACTTAACTTTAAACAATGAATTATTATGATTATGATCATTGCTATCATTATTAATAAAGAAACTACTTGTAATTTACACTTTGAAAACAAGGGGATTTCCCCTAGGCAAGTATATAACACCTGTTACTCCATCATCTAGCAACCTGTGGGGCAGTCGCATTATCTATAATAAAGCTATATTGTTTGAAATGTGGTGATACTCATATCACTTACATGTACTTTCACAGAGCCTATCTATGGGAAACAGAAGGAGACATTATCATGTAGGCTGACATAAACATCATGTGCTATTCAGTTTCATCAGTTTTTCTTTCCGTACTTATGAAGTACATGCCTTCCAACAATAGTATGTATCAAATTCCTCTCAGAGTATACATTTCTCGTGGAACCAGTTTCTGCACTTTTAGCACATCACTTGTTTGTCAGATGCTGAGAAATCTTTGGGGCAGTTATCGTCAGCACACACAGACAAGTTTTTACTTAGTTGCAGTTCCTTCACCATAGAGGACAAGTGGCAGTATACTTGCTGGCTTTCAATAGTCAGGCTAGAGGGATCTCTTTTAGCTATCTGTGTGTTTGGTATATCTATCGTGCATTTGGCGCTTTTAATGAAGAACTTTATGTTCACACGGCTTAGAATGTTTGCCTGTAGCCATTCTTGTACACATTCGACATCTGTGTAAGCATGTCCACTGATAATGCTGTGAGCATTGAGAATGGTGTAAGGTCTGCAGTTATAACCATTTGGTTGTTGCACTGTATGTGCTAAAAATGCATTTCCACGATGATATGTGGAAAGCAACTTTAGCAATCTTGTGAGCTGCCTCTACAATCCACAGAATGTTGGCAAAAATATTACCATATTCTGTGTACATTCTTTTCGTCATTGAATCAAACAGCATTACATTTCTTTCTGACAAGTCTTCATGACGGGACACTAAGTTTCTGTGGACCTACAATAACTTCAATTAATCACCTTTAAACTGTCTCGGGATACTGAGTTTGTGTGAGACTGCAACGGCTTCAATCTATCATCCCAAAGCTATTGCGAGATATTAACTTTTTTGGGCCTGTGTCAACTGCACACAGTCACGCCAAAACTACTTTGGGATACTAAGTTTGCACGGGCCTGCAGCGACTGCACACTACAACCCCAAAACTACCTAGGGATACTAAGATTCTGTGAACCTTTTGCACCTGTTATCATGCCCAGCGTTATCTCGTGGCAGCCTACTAAAATTCTGGAAGTCAAAGTGGCTGCAATCAGTCTAAAATTATCTTGTGATAGGCCTTCTAAGTTTCTGTGGGCCAACAGTGGTTGCAATAACCCCAAAACTATCTCGGGTACTAAATTTTTGATAACTGGCAGTCACTGCAATCAGTCACCCCAAAAATGTGAATGTTACCGCAACAATAGTACAATTTTTATACCATACAATGGTAGCATAAGTAAGCCCTTTATAGGCGTACCAGTACTGAACTTTGTATGAGGAAAAATTTTGTCGTGTGATATTTTGCAACAAAAAGATTACTCACTGTGTTGGATGAGTCGAACGCACATCTAAACTCGCATGAAAACATGTGCATGATATGTTAATTTACTTAAAATTCACGTGTCGTCAATATGTATGTACACTGAGGGAAAAGCGCCATCTATATGCTCGAGCATCTGCGCCATTTCTTGGGTCAGATTTCAATATTTTATTGAATTTCAATTTTATCAAACCATAGTGCACACATGTGCCATTTAAGACTACCTTAGCCGGGTAGAACCCTTATTCTATAATAATCACAGTGTTTTTTACTGGCATGGGTGATAAAAAGTAACAGCAGGACAAATCTTTACACCAAACGATCCAAATATAGTCCGTTTTTTAATATGTAGAACAGGACCCCAGTTCGCAGGACTGTCCAAAGATGTCCAATAATTTTAGCGTTTGTGTGAGCTTTACATATAATATTAGGCCGATAAACAAACTACAGCGTTCAAAGTTCCAATTATTAATAATGTTGCAACAACAACAACAACAACAATAATAATAATAATAATAATAGACTTTTATTTCAGACAAGCAGTCCAGAGAAATCTAATTGTACAGGTCAGGGTTTTATATCTTAAGAAAGGTGCAGTTGTAAATACACTACACAAACAGTGTCTTGTTCCAAGCATTCACTAATTTTAACCCCCATATAGACATCACTATTCAATATTACTGAGATTAACGAGTTGTCACATTTCTCTAATCTCATCTTAAACAAGAAATCAGATCTGCATATAAGTTTGCTAAATGAGGGTATACAGTTGATGGCAAACATCCAGCTAGCACTACAATCATGTCTGTAATGCATAAGCCATGTAAAGGCAAAGAAACTCTTAACACCATTTAAGACCTTTTTGGTAAAATCGACCCACAAATGACAGCAGTACATGTTACAAATCTAAGACGGGAAATAGCCTACACTTTTCCTGAGAATAAAATATGCTGTGATACACAATTTGCTTTGTTGATGCAGAGCCAGAATATCAGCCTTATTTTTTAAGTTATCACATATCACAGAGTATATGACCTAAGTACTTGCACTTCTCAACAAAATAAATAAGAGTGCTATACATTAGGTGAGACAAAACCATTGTATCCCTTTGGCCTGAAGACCATACATACACAAAGTTTTGGCTAAATTGTATACAATATCATGAGTAGTTTAAAAGAGTTTGTAGAGCTTTAGCATATGTGCACATGAAGCACATATCGTCAAAATATATAAGATTGTTAATAAACACCCCTCCAATAATACTGCCAATATTACTTCGGCTTTTGATAACATAACATAAAAATCATGCATGTAAAAAGAAAACAAAACCAGTGACAGGACTCCATCTTGTCTTTACACCATTAATTTAATGACATTAAAAAAATGTACACGGAGCCCCATCGCATGGCAAACTGAACATGTGGCCAAGTTATCAAAAATTGCACAATGTAAACAGGCACATTTCTAGATAAAAGTTTTTGAAAAGGGTCCAATGGTTGACCCTATCAAAGGCTTTACTGGCGTCCAAAAACGCTAAATAATAGCGTTATTATTATAAATACGATAAATACGGGACTGCCATTGGAGTCATAATAGTTATCCATTTCTTTCAAGACATAAATACATTGATCAGTTGAGTGGTGTCTCTTAAAGCCAAACTGAGAATCACTGGTGTGTAACAGATCACCACAATGCTTCAAAATAACATTTTCAATAACATTCCATACAGCAGTGGCAATAGCAATTGGCCGAGAATTTTCAGAGTTTCCTTTAGTGATATTGTTACAGATCATATGGACCCCAAACGTGAAGTTCACTGTATTTACACAGATTTTAAAAAGCTTTTGATTTTCTATGTCATGCTCTCATTTATAAATGACAATCATATGGTATTAGTTTGCAGTTATTATCATGGCTTGAATCCTATCTCTCTGAACGTATGCAGAGGGTTGTTATCAATGGCATGTTATGCGAATGGAGTGTGTACTACAGTATGACCTAGAAAGGTGTGATTGGTAGGTACAACCTCTCTGATCTGAACCCGAATGGTGTTTCGTTGTTGGACTTCTGTGCTCATCACAATGCCTGTCGTGGCGGAATCCTCGAACCCGATGGTGGACACCTGCGGTAAGGGGGGCCGTTCTGCTGAAGAAGGAGGCCTATAGGGTTTTTTGTGGCCTGTGGGACTCCCGAGGGAGCAAGCAGGTACCGGCAGGCCAAAAGTGCTGCGGTCTGGGCTCCTCCGAAACTAAGCATGACGTGAAAGACTAGGGCTATAAAATTTGTGACAATTTTAGCTTCAAGCCCCATATTGAAACTTTAGTATCCAAGTCATTTGAAAAGTTGGGCTTCCTTCGCAGACAGTGCAAATTGTTTAGCAATATATCTGCTATCAAGTCGCTATACTATGCACTTATTAAAAGTAAACTTGAATACTGTTGTTCCATTTGCTCATCAAAGAACCCTATCTGAACGAATCAAGAGGCAAATTTGTTCAGGAATAAATGTGTTAGAATAGAAATAAAGGTTTGTTTTAGTACGTAAAATCACCTAAATATATGTAGGCCTAACGGAATTGCTCATTGTTTTAGGATGCATCCGCAGGTGATTTTACGTACTAAAACAAACCTTTGTGTTAGTTTGATTCGACACAGAGATGCTTAGCTGTTAACAACTGGTTACAAAAAACACATCTGTAGGATCATCACATTTCAACAAATTTTCGTGCTCGGCATAAGTTTGACCAATACAACATAGTCTCAAAATACAGGAACGGTGGTGATCCCGTGAAAGAGAAGGTGATTGACCAAGAAAATGATGATTATCATGCAGTTTATTTTTAGTCTTAATATAAGAAACAAGGAGTGGAACAAAGTCCGAGTATGGAACATCAGAGGGAGTGTAGTCAGAATGCACTGTAGCCGTTGCGGCTGCATCTGCAGCAGTGTTACCTGGGACACCCATATGACTGGGCACCTAGAAAAAGACAATAGTAAAACAATCGTGAAGTTGATCCAGCAACTCTATAATGCATTCAATATCTGGATGTAAAGGTGACCCACCCCGAATCGCTTGGATGAATAAAAGGAAATCTGAGCAGATAGAAAATCAGTGACTTCGAAGCTTTGGGATAGACAGAAGAACATTAAGAATAGCTTTTGCTTCCGCAGTAGAAACGGAACAGGAGCTTGGTGAACATGATATTGTTTCAGAACCAAACAACATTGTCGCGATCCTTGAAACCACGAGTAATATGATAAATATGATAAAAGGTATACTTTAAACATACAATACCAATTCTTGTTGATATGCAAGATGGTAGCTCTTTTGAAAGAGCATAGAAAGGAGCCATGAATTCGTTAATCCAGATACTAAATATTCAGGATTTCAATAACTACCTTTCAGAAAGGATTCTGGATGGGGACGTAAAAGTTGGTAATAGATACCATCTAGGCCCTGGAGTAGAATCATGTGCCTTACCAAGGGACGCAGATAGCTCCAGAAAAGGTAACATTTCTCGTCATTACAGGAGGACAAGGTAATATGAGCAGTATTGCAGGTAAAATAGGTGCCATTCCATGTGTGAAATCTGTCATTCGCTTTTTGGCATGGTGAAGGACAAGGTTATATGAGCGGTATTGCCCATGAAATGTGTGTGATGATCATTCCTAGCTCGGGATTTGTAGGTATTGGTGAATGACGAGATGTAGGCTCGTCTTTCATTTAAACATGAAAAT
The DNA here is from genome assembly GCA_039654325.1 of Tandanus tandanus. Lineage (NCBI taxonomy): Eukaryota > Metazoa > Chordata > Actinopteri > Siluriformes > Plotosidae > Tandanus > Tandanus tandanus. Next base: position 22,023,484 of record JBCNYH010000022.1, on the reverse strand, counting down.
CTCAGTTAGATATTGGTCATCTTTAGCATGACTGGTTTTATTATTAATTTGTAATTAATGTAGTGATAATTACAATCATCTATGAACATGGGGACATTGGAGAAGCAGCCTTTATTCATAATGAAACAGGGAACAAACCCTGATTAAATCTGTAGGATACATTTTCCTTTTTGGTAACTGTGTGACTGTGTGGACAGTATAGCGGTTGTCAGGTGTGTAGGGCCAGGGTGTGCAGGGCCCCCCCCCCCCCCCCCCCACACACACACACAAACACATTTTTAGCATTAGCTGCCACTGATTTGGATTATTTTCTAATATCCATACACCCTGAAGTGTTTTTCTTATACTGCATTAAAACATCAATCATTAAATTTTTTTTAATTAAAGAATGACATAACTAATTTTATTATATCACATTTATTGTTGTTAAATATCCACAAAACAATTTAGATCCTATTATCTGTAACAGTGTAGTAGCTAAACTATGCAGTATAGTATCTTGTGGAGATAAGAGAAAAAAAAATCAGCTTGACATGTTACTGAGAAACTTTTCATGTTTTGCAAACTCAGTTGTACACTTACCTTGATATAATTATTAATTATTTTGACACTGGAGATTCCTTATATAAATGTTAAATAAATGTTTTTTCTCTATTTATATGGAACATCTACTATGCAGGTCTCTTTGTAACTTGTTTCTATAGAAATGATAACATATAAGAATGAGTGTATAAATATAAACCTTGCAGCTGGAACTACTGTCAGACCAGCTTTTACAGAAAATAAATCACCTTCCGGGCAATCAGAAGCAAGAATTTAAAATGACACTGAATAAAATGTGAAACATTCTCTTATTTTCAACTTCTTTGTTTCTAACTATTATATATTTTCAGAGTCTCCTGGAGCTAAATCAAAAACTAAAGTTATTGAAACAGGAAGTTCTGCAGAAGCAAACCTTCAAGACCATACACCTTTGGTGCAGTCTCTGAAGCTACAGCCTATACAAGAGTCAAAAACAAAACCCTTTGCTACAAATGAAATCAACACAAACGTATCAGATCCAGAAAGAACAGGACTGAAAGGGGAATGGGAAGTGGAGACAAGTTTGGAGGCCAGACTGAAAAGGGCAGAAGGATACATGTCTAGAAATTTCGAAATACGTTCATTTAGCAAAGCAAAAGAAACATCAAATTGGAAAACACGTCAACTTGGCAACAATGATGGGTCAAACAATCTGCGATCAGAGGTTGGGGATGTCATGATGAACTTTGACAACAGTACAGACACAGGAATAACAGACAAGCAGAATAAGCTGAGTCCCAAAGTGATGATGAATTCTGGATTTGGATCTGAAAACGAAATTCATGCTCCAGTACCAAAGAAAAGATCTAACAAGCAAATTCCAACAATGATGGAAGAGTTAAGTGTAGGTTTAAATGTTAGAGAAGATTCAGATATTCTTAATACAACATTAAGTCCAGTTAATACTGTAAACACAGCAGTGTATGATCATTTGGACGAAATAGGTTCAGATCCAGTACACAAAGAAAAGGAGCAAGCTGTTGAGGAAATCATAGTGCCTGACTTTAAACAAAGATCTCCAATGAAGAGGGAGGAATTAAGTGTTGAGTTAGATGTGGAAAAGGATCCAGATGTTCTTGAAGGCCCAGTTAATAATATAAACATGGCAAAACATTTTAACTGGGACCAAAAGAGTTTTGAACCAGATCCAGTGCACAAAGAAGAGGAAAGTGCTGTTCAGGAAATGATGGTTACTGGTTTTGAACGAAGATCTCCAATAAGGATGGAGGATTTAAGGGAAGATTTAGATATGGAAAAATATCCAGATGTTCTTAAAGGCCAAGTTAATAATGTAAAAACAGCAAAATGTGCTGATTTGGACCAGACTTTCGATCTAGTACAGAGAGGAAAGGAACGAGCTTTTGAGGAAATCCTAGTTACTGACTTTACACAGAGATCCCCAACAACAGAGGAGGAATTCAATGTTGATTTATATTTGGAAAATGATCCAGATATTCTTGAAGGACCAGTTAATAATGTAAACATAGCAAAATGTCTTAACTGGGACCAAAAGAGTTTCGATCCAGATCCAGTACAGAAAGAAAAGGAACTAGCTGTTGAGGAGATCGTAGCCGCTGACTTTAAACGAAGATCTCCATCAAAGAAAGAGGAATTAAAAGTGGATGTAAATGTGGAAGCAAATCTGGGTACTGTTGTGGATTTAAAGACTAGATCAGCTCATAAGGATGTCTATAATGATGAGACTCGATTAGACATGTTCCGAGATGAGCACCACATTATGAAAAAAGGAACAAATGAAGCCGCTGGAAGAAAGGGTGACTTTGATGTGGACTTGAAGATGTCTGAAAGCATTAATCAAAAGGTATCCAAGCAGGCTGAGGAAGTCAGGGACCTGGAAGGTGGTTTTCAAGACAGGGAAGATGAAAATTGGATCTCTGAAAGCTATATACTCGACAGTGTGTATGCACGCGCAACTAGGCCTAAATCAGGCCAGTCGAAAACATCTTTAACCCAAAACCCAATGCAAAATACTGCAGTCACGATTCCGACTATAGTGATCATGCCGTCTGAATCCGAGCAGTTAAAAGAAACGGAGGGTAAGTACTAACAGATGCATTAAATCGCTCACTCCCTCTCACTCTCTCTCTCTCTTTAATGTTGAGAGTATATCGTCTCTCCATTCCTCGCTTAACAGTACAAAAGCATGCAGTTCTTTGTTTATATCCGCAATATCATATTTCCCACCCATGCACAAGCTCTTTGGTTTTATATTACGGTACACTTTTACACAATCCAGTAGAAACCTCATCGCTTTTCACACTGTCACACCCAGTGTCATGTTAACCCCCTTTTCCCATAACATACATCTTTAAAAGAACAACACAGTTAGCGATATAATCTGTTTTGCCTTTGCAGGTAGAAAGGATGAGACTCCTGCCCCTGAAACACTTGTTGAGGTCGTTAAACCTGGCACAAATAGCTGGGAGGTTTGTTTTGTTTCACATACTATTGCACCTAGTAATATGATAAATACTGAATAGAAAACACCGATTGTGATATGCTGTAATAATATGTATTATATTACATTAATAAAAGCAATTAGAATTAGGATACTTCAGCCACCATTGAGTCATTCTTGTTAATAATTTATATCACTGAAATATTACTGAAATTCAAACAGCAAGGAAGTTATTAATTTTTTTTTTCTTACATTTTTCACACGCTGTTTCAGTGATATTTTACATATCAAATCATAGAAACATTAAACTACATTTTCTTGAGAAAGCCTGCTAAAGTGACACCTGCATACACAAATACAATTATATTCAAATCCAAGAAGTAAATAATAAATAACTACAATATTCTATAAACCAACATTTGTTAACCATACACATAGTACATAAGTGAGTAGAGACATTTATACTGATATATTTATAAAAGTATGATCGTTAAAATACAAATGGTTACTAATTTATTATCTTTTTAGACATTTTACGCAAGAAATAAAACCAGAAAGCACTAATATGTGCTAATATAGGAATACTATCAGCAACAAATAACCGCATGTTCTAAAGTCTTTTATTTCTCTTATACCACAGCAATATACATTTTGATAATGTTAGTAAGATTAAAAACACAACTCAACTTGCTCCTAAGGAGGTCCTGAAGATTTTCCTGGAGAAAGAAAACACTCTGCCTCTTTAAAAAAGTGCAGACATGAGACTTTTTCCATAAATTTAAACTAAATCTTAAACAAAAGTCCCTGTGTGTAAGTTACTTATTATTAGTTATAAACCTGTGATTTGAATTGGAGTCGTCACTGTTGTCAAATTTGCTGGTGTAAAAAATTAACTGGCATCTTAAGATTAAAATATTCATATGCTACGTTTGCGCTGTCACCTCACGGACGTTGCATCTTTTTTCTGAACTTGCGTGGGTTTCCTCTGGGTTTCCTCCCACATCCAAAGACATGCACGTTATGTGAATGGCTATTTTTGTGTGTTAGTCCTGTGATCAACTGGCAAAGTATTTGGGTGTACCCCACCTCTCACTCGAATTCAACGGAGATTAGCTCCAATTCCCCTTCAATGCTGCTGGATAAGCTGATTAGATAGTGGATGGCTAGCTGGCTGGATAAATTATGAAAAATATAAACATAAACAGATACAAAAATGTAATACAAAATATTATATATATTTATAGTTTTATTTATTTATGTTAAATATTTTTTTTCCTTTGTTGGGCAAATATAATCCGAAGGTCGGGGGTTGTACTCTGCCCTCACCCAGAGTTGGTTGAGATGGGCACCAGCCTTCCCTCGAACCTAATGAGGACTAAGCAGAAAATGAGTGAATGTATTTTGAGCAAATAGCTCACATATCCTCAATTTCTAATGCTATCAGTAATTGTTTTTCTCCTATTATAACTTCTCTCTAGGATGAGGGAGTAGATTCAGATGAGGACAGCAGTTCAGCATCCAGCCATGACTCAGATTTATCAAGGAAAAGGGGCCAGTTTTCTGCCAGTACCCTTTCAGTCACAGAGGTAAGACACTTACAGCCAAGTCAAATTGTTATGATGTCATATGTTTAATTCCATTCGTAACACATATTCTCTAAACACTGTTAATTGTTGTTCAATATTGTCTGACGTAACAATTACTCTGTTATTTGCTGCCATGTTTAGTGTTGCATTCTGACAAAGCTTTCAGATTTCACTTTTGTGCTCAGTTTTGTAAGTTAAGCATGTGGTACTGGGTTTCTTAGCGCACTGCCAGTTTGCTGAGCGTGTACAGTGATGCTGGTGACTTCGGGAATGTGGTGGTGCAGGGATCGGTGGAGTTTGCTATTATGTACAGTCCTCTTGGAGAGCTCGTCATTATGGTAGAGCAGTGCCAGGATCTGGCCAACGCAAACCCACGCAAACAACGCACAGACCCGTAAGTCCCTCAAAGCAACTTTTAGAAGACGATCAATAACACTTATATACTGATACTGCTGGTCAAGAAATGATTTACAGACTGAACCTGTGTATTAACTCAGTTGCCAAAACATGACAGCAGTTGAGCATTGATAAATTAAATGATTTGAAGATCAGAGACATGGTTTAGGACAACAATTCAACAATTTTTTCCATTTTTACTTGGTTATTTGTTTGGGCTCTATACTGAGCTGGTGACTTGAATCAATGGAATTTTGTCAATATTTAGGTGAAGAAAAATTATTCGTATTCAACTACAGGTTACACAGCTGCTTAAGTTGATTTTCTGGGTGTGCCAGAATGAAATTCACCAATATGTTTAATTAATAGTACCTATAATAGTACTCTAAATTGGACATGTCTAACACAGTTAGACAGAATTCAAAGTAGAAGAAGAAAAAGATTATCTAAAATCTGGACTTTATTGTACTGCTAACATCTCAGATAATGCTCTGCATTAATTTTTATTTCTAAATAAGTGGAACAGCAGGTAGGTCAGACTGTCAAGCTAAAACCATTAAAAGGTTATTTTTAACTATAGTGAGTGAGATTTGAGTTTATAAGGTGAGTGCTAGGTTAGCTTACCCTTCAATCCATGGGCATGCTTTCTTTAGAAGTGAGCTCATCAACCTAAGAAACATTGGCATTATTTTATTCACTGGACTCAGAAAAGCAAAATCCATGATTAAATAGCCTAAATCACATGCTTATAAGTGCCTCTATTTAATATCTAGTGACTATATTAAGTTGGAACTAAATGCATGACCCAATATATTAAAATAAAGCAAAATAATAAAATGTGCTGGATCAAATGCTATTCTATGGCTGCTGAATAATAAGGGAAGAGACCATGTAAAATTACACCAGATTTCTACTGACACTGAAGTGAGACATACTGACAATTATTTTATGAAAATGTATTTATCAAATTATAAACAAATTTTAAAGTTCTAAAGCTTTGTTAATATAGTCTTTAAAGAAAAGACTAACATTTTGTGGGACTGCTGAACTTTGTTTCAGATATGTGAAGACATATCTCTACCCAGACAAGAGGAGCAAGAGAAAAACTTCCATTAAGAAACGTACAGTGAATCCAGTCTACGTGGAATCACTGAGAGTACGCATGGCATTTGTTTATGTGTGTTTGTATACGTATGCTTTATTTTCCAGATAATGCATTTAAAAAGGCCCATTCACTTATGAGGCATGTTAAAAAAGCACGAAATGCAGTGTTATCCTTTGGAACTAAAATGGAATTGGCCTGGTGGCTTTCTAAAACCATTTGCTTATTCCTGTATGTGAGTGTCAATGACCCTCGCACTGGGTGCAATGATATTAGTAAACATCCCCATCTTGGGACGAGAGTGCAGTGCATATCTATAATCAAACCAAAAATGGTGGCTGTTAGCACAGACATGGATGACGCATTGGGAATCACTGTGCAATACCGTTCCTCTGGTCACGCATTCTTGTGTTAATGTAAACAGACACAGAAACAAAATGTGATGTAAAAAGGTGAATAGAAGATACTAAGCCCATGAGCTGGGGTGATTTTGTTGAGAAACTTTTGGAACCAGCCAAAATGAACAAATAACGAAAGATAAAATACATCAGCTATTTACTAGTGAATGGGCACCTTTAAGATCTGCAGGTTAAGACACATCCTATTAAACTTTCAATTTCTACACTTTTATTTTATATCTGTTTGTATACAGTATAAAGTAAAACGTGAAGAACTGCATGAAAGAACCCTGAATTTATCTGTATGGCACAATGACTCCCGAGGCAGGAATGCTTTTTTGGGTCAGGTAGAGATTAATCTTAAGGACTGGGACTGGAAACATGAAGCACTCACATGGTACGACCTCCAACCAAAGGTAAGGAAACTTTAGGAAAATATATATTTTTAAAAAGAGCTCTTTTTTCTTTTACATTTCTGTAGACTAATTTAAAACCCATTTTAAAGTCTTCTTAGACCTGATGCTGTCTCTTTCTACCCTTTAATACAATTTTCAGAAAACTCCAGCAACATACAACATCAATTGGCTGATTGCTTACATAAATGATTCCCATACTATTACATTTTCTGCCACTTAATTCTTCTTCTTTTCTTAACATTTACAGTTTTGCTATTAATAAAATTGTTTTCCTCATTCCAGAATACAATTAATCAGGACTCACAAGAAGACCATGGTGTTTTATCTGTCTCACTGAAATTTGTACCCCCGGAGGCCACAGGTACTTAACTGAATTAATAGTTCTCAGCAGTTTTTTTTTTTTTTTTTTTTTTTGTAAAACAGTTTCAATAGTTTGTATGGAAATCCCAGTGGATTCCATCTAATTGAATAAAATGGCATTTGAAATCTTACCCAAAGCCACTATACATTATCATTATTGTTTTTTCATTTTCACATTTTTAAAATCTTCTGTGCTTGGAATACAGTATCTTGATGCATTAACTGTTTCTTTGCATGACTTCTCTGTAGGTGGTTCTAAACTCAGCAGACCTATGGGAGAGATTCACATCTGGCTGCATGAGGCGAAACATCTGCGTTGTCTAAAGGCCCAAGGAGTCAACTCCTTTGTGAAATGGTGAGTGAAAAACTATTTTTGTCCTTATTTATCAGTCGTGAGTTGAATTTGGTTTCAGTGCATTATTTGTTGCACCAGTGATGGACAGAAACTGAATAAGGTGTTTGTTTAAAAGGCAGAAGAAAAGAAACTGAGGTTAATTTATGACATAAAATCATTCATTCATTCATTCACTATTTACTATTACTATTACGAACAATTTAAACCTATTAGGGTCACAGGGAGGCTGGAGGCTGTATCAGCTGACATTGAGTGAAGGCGGGTACACCCTGAACAGCTCGACAGTCCATCGCAGGACAACATACGCAAGCATTTACACTCACACCTAGGGGCAATTTAGAACAGCCAATTAGCCTAATGTCCTATCTTTGGACTGTGGGAGGAAACTGAAGCACCCGGAGGAAACCCACACAAAAACAGGAAGAACATGCAAACTCCATACAGAAATGCTCTTGCCAAAGCCAAAGACTCAAACCTCAAACCCTTTTGCTGTGAGGCAGATGTGCTAACCCCTACCCCACCATGCTGCCCCGACATAAAATTATTCGTGGCAATTCTACTGGAAGTGCAGCTGAAGGGAAGGGGTATGAAGTGGTTTGGTAACCTGCATGTGTTGTTATCTCATAATCTTTTGCTGAAAGTATGATCTACCTCCTTAGCTTACAAATTTTCACAGTTGGTTAGTGTCAGTTATGATAGATATATATATA
>JBCNYH010000022.1:21968611-21981569 GCA_039654325.1 Tandanus tandanus | reverse complement strand
CTATCTATCTATCTATCTATCTATCTATCTATCTATCTATCTATCTATCTATCTATCTATCTATCTATCTATTTTTTCCCTTTTTTTTTCATTTTATCTTTAATTCCAACTTCTGCACATTTTGAAGGTTGCAATGGTAATTCATTTAAAGAGGTGTAAGTCATTTAAAGAGGTGAGCATCTATAGCAGTGGTCACTAACCCTGTTCATAGGGCTCTACCTTCCAGAAGATTTTATCTCCAACAAAAATCTAACACACCTCTTTTAGCTGAAAAAAAAAAATGTTTAAGCCAATGATTCAATGGTCAGGTGGCATGATTACGGTTTGAGGCAAAATTGTTAGGGAGGTAGATTTCCAGGCACAGGGATGGTGACCACTGATGTACAGTATTAAAGGAGCCCATTCAGCGTGACTGAAGGAGCAATCTTGCGCATGTGCGATAACTTGGCAGTGCAACACTGATTCATAGAAAGTGAAAAAGTCTGAGATCAAGCGTTAAGAAACAGAAAAAGGCATATGATTTTAAGGGGAATAAAAATGATGCTGATGTTTACTAGTATCATCGTGTCCAGTTCAGGGGTCATTGACACTTACATACAGGAGTAAGCAAATGGTTTCAGAAAGACTTTGTGGTCGATTTAATTTTATTTCCAAGAGATAACATTGTATTTCATGTTTATTTATTGTACCTGGGACGTGAATGGGCACCTTTTAAGGTTAGCATAGGAATCTACAATATTAAATATAAGCACTTTTAAATTAGAGTAAATTATAAAGTATAACGCTACACAAACATAATGCTGCAAAAAAGGTATAGTATACTATATTGATTGAAGGGTGTGTACAGTGTGGGAATAGGGGAGAGTATTATTTTAGTGCTCCAAATATTCATCTCTGTATTTGTATCTATTTATTTATTTTTATCAAATATCAACCCTACCACTATGCCTAAGAAAGTAGATATTTCATGTTATATTTATATTTGTCATGAGTGTAATGAAGGTAAGTAGGTCACATGACTGATTAATTCATTCCACACAGCACCTCTAAATAACACCTTTCATTTTCCCTTCACAGACTTTGACCTTTGAGGGTGTTCAGGCTGTTCGCACGTATGAAAAGGCGTAATTAAACAACTCAAGGATGCTTCAGTCTACTCCTGGCAACTTGACAATGCCCGTACAGCATTATTTTTTTTTTTCTCAGTATAAATCTAGTCTGTCCTGTTTTATGTCATGGGGCATGTTTTTTTTAAAAACTGCTTTTTTTATATGAAACATGTTTGTGATCATGTCCTGATCATTTGAAAAGTCACATGAAAAGCTCACAAAAATACAAATACAAGCTTGAAAAATCCTGTTTCTGTGTCCTTTTTATTTTCTTTCTTCCTTTTTTTTACATCTTTAAGTCTCACTGAGCTGCTGTAAAACAAGAAAACAAACAAAAGAAAAATCCACATTATTACTCACATCTCATAACTTTATCTATATATTAACATTGAGACTAAAAGATATACAATATGTACTGTTATAAAGTGAAGACACAGGATATATATAACCTAAAGGACTGTCATAACTTGTGTCTTAAAAATGCATAAAATACTTGTAAAAAAAAAAAAAAAACTCAAGCAAATACTACCCTAAATAATAACAACAAAAAAACTGCTCTGATCCAGTATTAAGTTTCTCAGAGCTTAAATTTGTATAAAAATGTTTTAATATGACCAGTAAATTTCTACTGATAATAAAGGAGTAATGTTTGATTGGAAAGGTGTCGTTTGTGTTCCACTAATTAAAAAAAAGATAAATAAAATAAATATATAAATTTCATAATACTATTAATGTTATTTTTGCTAATGAGCATAAATATATGTAACATTTCCTGCTTAAACTGTTCTTTTACATGAATTGTGGATTATAACTTTTTAACGTATTTTAAAAATTTGAACAACATTCAAGTTTCTGAGGATTCATTTGAGTTTCTGAGGATCATGGGAAGAAGAAAAGTTAACTGTCAGAAAAATTCCTCAAGCATCTTTTTTACATAATTGTAATTTTTTCCCACACTTTTCTGCCTGAATGGCTTTACAAAAAAAGCACAGAAGAAAGCTACATGAGTGTGAATGTGGAAGTTGTGGATGTGGATTGGTTACTGTTTCTAAGATATTTAAGTTTTTACATTTGACAGCTACATATTAATAGCTATATTAGAGTTTTTATAATAAATCATAAACGTAGTTGTTTTCATAATTTCGAATTGATATCTAATTAAACATAGTTTCTCTGATTATTTATTAAATAATATTTCACCTGTTCTCTTTTTGTAACACTTTAAAAATAAGCAGAAGGATTATATATATAAAATTAATTTTGAACAAAAATGAAAGAAGATTATTAATAGATATATACTGTAAGTACAGAGATCAGTTCTTATTCAGTGGTTGGTGCTTCTTGTATTCATTAAATAGCACTGCATAGTCCATTTTTTCTTCTTTGTCAAACCTTTCCCAAGTGAAGGTACCATGCAGAAGTAACAATAGTTGATATGATCAGTTGGCTCTCTCCAAATCATTGGCACAGTAAAAAGCAATGATTTCTGTTCCCTCTTTGACCACTGGTGAAGGTTTTGTGCACAATTGTTGCAACATATGTGTGGGGCCAAGTTCTTGTCCTTATCTCCAATTTTGCACCCAAAGTAAAGGCGGTAGGCTTTCTTAACCACAGCAGTTATACTGCGCTTTTGTGATGCAAAAATCACTACAAACATAGCTGAAGTTATCTGCACTGTTCACACAAGTACAAGGCATGTCTTTGTATGTCAAGCAAAAAGTGTATGTGTCCTTCAAGATCGAAGAATAAAACACTGACAAATCAGAGAGCATAATTTACATAAGATTTAATCCTAGATTCATTGAAGGATGTATTATTTAAACTCCTGATTTCCCTTCCCTCTATAACTCACCCATCCTTCATGATTCCTAAATCCTTCATGATTGCCAATTAACAATTTTAAACATAATTTTCATTCTCAGAGGCCCAAAATTAGTAAAGTGTGACTATATTTATTTCAGAAGCATTTTGGCTGTGGACCAGTATTATCAAAAAGACATTGCAGTCGTGATCAACAGATGCAGTGTAGACTGATAACACAGTAAACTGCATGCAATAAGGTATGATTATTTCTCTAAAATACATTTAGTGCTTATATTTTCATCAGAGGTGGTCAAAGTACATGCATTCTTCACTTATGTAAAAATATAGACTGTTAATTAAAAAAGAATACTAAAACTAGTAGTAATTTTATGCATGACACTCCTGCCACATGATTGGCTAATTAAGTAAATGCATATCTTGATTTAAGACCAAACACTCCTAGTACATTCCCTGTACAGAATTATTTTTACGAATGTGCTAAGATGCGTGCTAAACAACACATTTTTCTGATTTTCTTTGCAATTTGGTATGCATTACTTTCACTGGGTTTTTTTTCCTTACTTCTTTTTTCTTTTCTTTCTATTTTTGTTTTCCACACAGACAACAAAATTTGCATTTCTGTTCCAGTGTTTCAATCATGCTTTGAATCCAGCCTAAATTCTCGACTTAGCTTTTCTTTCACACAAAAAAACCCCTCCACAACCATTTAGCGTTAGCCAACTTTATCAACTATTGAGTGCACTGAAAAGGGCAGTCTGAGACAGGACAATCCGGCCTCTGTTTATTGCATCTTCACTTGACATCAAACTGGGTTTGTTTTGTGCATTTGGTTCAAGGGGAATGACCTATAGTAACCTTTGCTTGGTATGAGGCCACTCATCTTGGCTTTGAGGTAATCACATAATCTCCCTGGTGTTGTTACATAGACGTGTCATTCAATTTATTAGGCAGCATGATACAGACCCTGTCTATAAAATTCTGCATAAAAACTTTATTGAGTAAATTAAGTGTATAAAGACTATTAATATGGATTAATTGTAAAAAGTGGCTTCACAATAAATATCTGTCAGCTGATTGCTGAAAATTGTCTTTTGTTATTTGTCATTTTTCAAAATTTACATTGTTTATTTATATCTAAATAAATAAGTGTATATTTGCATATGTGATAAACCCCAAAAACTTTGTATGACTTATGCCATCCATATTATATTCTTCTACTTGATATATTTATATACTTCTACAAGTATAAATATATTTTATGGCATTTTTATTATAATTTATGATGTAAATCCAACAGAAATCAACATTTTAAGAATAGCCCATACCTAAGAAGGTGTAGGAACCAACCATTTTGAAAATACAAGTTTACTAGGAACACACCTAGATTGCAATCTAAAGACTTGGTTTTTAATATGAAACAAAATGTAAAAAAAAAGTAATGTGTTCACTTTAACATTGTTTATAATGTTTATCATGGAAAATCCCATCACACAAACAACTAAATGTCAAAGGCAAGATGGATATCACAGAGTGGTCCCTCAGATAGAATGTCAAGTTTAATCATATACTACATGGGAACATAAGAAAAGCAAACTAAAATGAGTTTTTTAAAGTTTTTTATTTTTATTTTCAAACAATTCAAGCATTAAACAGAGTTTGCAGGGTAAATAATTCTAAAATATGCACTGAAAGAGAGTGAATGTCACTAAAAATTCCCTGAGACAGGACGTTTTGGACCAATCAGATTGTGCTGTTTCCGTGTGAAATATATTAATGTCAATCAGTACATACTGCATGAGAAGAGAGCAATCTGATTGGGCCACTATCTCAGGATTTGAAAACACTATTCCAAGTGAATAATGCTAGTATCAAAATGACAGACACTCACAGTTTTTCATCGTCACTTGAGCAGGTGTCATCGTTATCACCATTTAAAATGGAAAAATAAACCATAAAAATCTTGTTTTTCATGTAATTTCTTGTAGTATATAATGCAACTTTTAATTAGTGTGCCCTGCGTATACTCCGGTTTCCTCTCCCAGTCCAAAAACATGCACAGTAGGCCAATTGGCTGTTCCAAATCGCCCCTTGGTGTGATTGTGAATGGTTTTGTGAATGTTGGCCCTGCGATGGCCTGGTGAGCTGTCCAGGGTGTACCCCGCCCTCGCCCAGATGGGCGCCAGCCTCCCTGCGACCCTAATTAGGATTAAGCGGCTTAGAAATAAATGAATTGTCATGTCAAGGTTATACAGCACCCTTATGCTCTGTTTGCAGAGTGCATGGAGTTCACATCCCTCTGTAATGTTGACAATATAACCAAATAAACCATAACATCTTGTTTTCAATTGCTTTTATGTTCACATGTAGTAAATACTAAAACAATTATTCAATATAGATTCGGTGGATGACTCTGAATTGAATAGTCCCCTTCACCTTAGGTCGAAAGGATTTGATCTCGGACATTCTGCTTTGTAAGAATCTGTGTTGAGCTGCCAAGTTATCATGCATGCTTAAAACCGTTCCTCCAATCATGCACTTTTGTTATTGTAAACAGACACAAGTAGATTGTAATGACAAACACGCATTAAAACAGGTGAATCAGGTGAATAACATGTAAAACAGGTAGATAAGAGATACTGTCTATGAGCCGCAGTGTTTTCAGTCGGAAACCTCTGTCAGCCAAAATGATCTGATAATGCAAGATTAAACACATCGGCTATTGGCTTGTGAATAAAGAAAATTAGTGCAATAAACATTTTCCTGCTGAAGTTTTGATATTTTTATTCTAATAGTGTAAGGGAAGAAAAGTTATCGTTGTGATTTGATCCAGAATTTTTTGAAAATGGGCATTTCTTCCTGTAGTGCCTTGATGGGGCCCATTCACTAGTGAATATTCTATGTTTTATCTTCCATTATCAATTCATTTTAGCTGAATACAAAGGCTTACCTGTCAACTCACCCCAGCATCTTATTTACCTGTTTTACACACTTTGGTTTTGTGTCTGTTTACAATAAGAGTAATATGACTGTGTGACCAGAGGAACAATCTTGCGCATGTACAATAACTTGGCATTGCATCACAAAGTGATAACACTATATTCCATGTTTATTTAATGACCCTGTGAAGTGAATGATCACCTTGATCACTGAAAAAACATCAGATCATGATCGTAATCTAACATCATGTAAAACTCTTTTCTATTTCCAAAACCTATTACTCAATCCACTATGGAATGTAACTAATGTGCTATTATCTCACAGCAGGAATTCAGTCACAAAAGCCCCATAATTGGACTGGAAGCTAATCGGCCATAGTTTTCTGCATTCAGAGTGAATGTAGGCCGACGACCAGAGCAGAGTGACTTACTACCCATAATAACACACTTTAAGTGATCCATCTGTTAACCTTAATATGAACTTGTCAGTAGGATTAGCGAAGACATGATTGGTTGTAACACAAGGGCATGCTTTTGAAGTGACGCCAAATGAGCGCCCATGTCATCTTTATTATTTGGATTGCTTGCTAATGTTGTGATGTGTAATGAATGTCTGTCAGCTTGGCCCCAAGGACTGTGATTTTGTCTCTCTGTATTTTAATGCTCAGTAGGAAGTACTTTGTCTCTATTTTCTGAAAATTCGTTCACTTAACTATGAGCAGAGAAAGAGCACTTGTACAGAGAAAGAATGACTTTCTACAATGACCTGAATGAATAAGATATATTAATGAACTAATAATATCTGTATTATTAATATATTAATGAACTAAAATAATAATAATAATAATAATAATAATAAATAATAATAATAATGATAATAATAATAATAATAATAATAATAATAATAATAATAATGTAATAGTTGTGTGTGTTGGCCCTGTGATGGTCTGGAAAGCTGTTCATTGCCTTCGACCAATGGTGGCCTATAATAGGATTAAGTTGTTTGGCAAATGAGTGAGTTGATTGGAAACGCTGGCTTCAGGTGGATTTTCAATATTTGCCTACATATATTGTTGAAATGAGAACAAATCTTTAAATTTATTTAACTTTTTATTTCTGAAGGGAAACCAGATATGAAAATATAACTGCGATACACTTCACGTGGTATAGTAGAAAATATCCACAATTCCCCATGTGATGGGATTTTTTAGAGGATAATGATGATACTACTGAAGTGTTTATGATAACACAGCATTACATGTGCTGAATATCAGAAATATATCATATAATCAATGAAATATTAGCAAACTTGTATAAAAGTCTCTCCATTGCATTAAACAGCAATCTTTTTGCTTCTGTGGTAGTTGCCAGAAATCCTCGCCTTAATCTGTTTTTTTTCTCTTCCTCTTTGCATCCCGCTGCTCTAACTTTAAGCCGATTTTGCCTCCTCTTCATGGACTGAGAGTAGCCCGTTCCCGTGTAGCCAATAGGCTTTAAGCGTGAGCGTGACATCACTGTCAGATGATGCTCTCGCCAAGTGGCATGAAAGGAACGAGCCCCTTTTATTGTTTCTGAAAAGAAAAGAGTCAGTGGAGGTCTGGGAAAGCCTAGAACTGCTTGGTGTTTGCCATGGGAACTACTAGCAGGGAAGGAAAACTATTTTCCACTTACAATGGACAGATTGTAGTTGGTTTGTCGATCCAGCACCAGAGTGGGCATGTCTGCAGTGGGAAAGTCTTTAGTGTAGTGGCACTTATTATTACACCCAAACCTGCAGTGATTGATGAGACTGATAATGAGGTTGGAGACAAGTAAGACCAAGCTACTGATTATTAAATGGTATAAAAAAAATCACAGACTTTTTACAAGCAAGAATAATAAAATACAAACAAAATTTTATGTAGCTAAACCAACCACTGTACAAGAACCAGATAACCCATTTGACCATTAAAAGTGAATTCAGTGCACTATTGTAGACCTCAACATAGTACAATCTATAAAATTGTTAGAACAGTATTAGTTCATTCAAAGGACAATAGGTGTCATTAGCAGTTCAAAGCATGATGATACTTGTCAATTTGCATGCAAGAAGCAGATAACCCACAACATGGCGGCGCCCATGAAAAGGCCACACTTAGCAGCAAGATCTTTGTCTTTGAACATTGTTTTAAGGGAGATTGAGAAGGGTTAGTTGAGTAGTTTATTTCTAAATTTAAGTTTGATACTTAAATTGCTTTGACTGACCATGAAACTCTGAAAATACAGAAATAAGGGGCATTTTTGTATGGAGTTCGGTGTGGGTTATTGGGTTATGGCAGGGGGGGAAAAAATCAGGATTATTGTTGTATTCTATCGATTAAAAAGAAATCCTGGGGTCGTTATAGATTTGCCATGAAAATCCCAGTTTGGGACAAATTTTTTTTACATAAATTTTGCACAATGTTCATTTCATAGAAAGATGTCATTTCCAAAGTTTTATTGATTTTTTTTAAATAAAATAAAATTTTAGAAAAACAAAAACTCATCTTGTTTTTTTAATCAAAATGAACATTTTGTGGGTTGTCTGGTTCTTGCATTGCACCACAGAAATGTGATAGCAGAAAAGAAAGAAGGAGAAAACGTGCCAACCTAAGAGAACTGTTGTGCGTTCATTAATAAAATTGTTTGCAAGCGTTTGCTAAATTAATGAGAGTTTGTCCTATTGAATATTGTGGCAATCCCCCACAAACTTTCCTGCCATTTGCGAACGTTCTTGAAATACAGCTCACGGAAATGCAATGCATCTATAATATGTATAAAACAGTTTATATAATACAATATGTGTAAAACAGCCTTGCAATTCATTTTACTAAAGGGATAATTTGCAAAATATTCATACAGTACTCGCTCAACAAACAAGGGTTTAAATACCTGTAAAAGTAGAAGTAAGTGATAAACAAGCCCTATTTGGCATTTTTCAAGCAAGATTGCATTAAACACATTTTTGTATGCCTTTTACAAAAACGATATTAGCCACGATGGGTACAGATTCACTGATAGTTACATATCGGAAAAAAATATCACCTGGTTGGGCGGCACGCTGACATAGTGTTTAGCATGTTTGCCTCACAGCGAGAAGGTCCTGGGTTCAGTTCCCTGGCTTGGGCATTTCTGTGTGGAGTTTGCATGCTCTCCCCGTGCTTGCGTGGGTTTCCTCCAGGTACTCCGGTTTCCTCCCACAGTCTAAAGGCATGTATAGTAGGCTAACTGGCTGTTCCAAATTGTCCCTAGGTGTGAGTGTGAATGGCACTTTGATGGTCTGTCGAGCTGTTCAGTGTGTACCCTGTCTTCTCCTATTGTCAGCTGAGATTAAACAGTGTGGCAAATGAGTGAGTGAGTATGATATCTGTTTTTTTTTTTCTTCTTTCTTTTTCCAACTACAGCCTCAGATATTTGTTCTTAGCTGACAGGAATGGAACCTTCTGTGTTTTCCCACTGTTATTTACCATGATGTCAGTGGTTACTGCATCCTTCCTGTCAGTTTGAACCAGTCTGGCTGTTCTGTTTTTCCTCTCTAATCAATGAGGTGTTTCCACCTGCAGAACTGCTGTTCACTAGATGTTTTTTGTTCTGTCACACCATTTAGTCTGAAACTATTGTACATTAAAATCCCAGAAGATCAGTACTTTCTAAAATACTTAAACCGGCATGGCTGGCATCATCATCCAAGCCATAATCAAAGTCACAGAGCTCAATTTTTCTCATTTTGATCTTAATCAGTAGAACCTGATGATCTTGACTTGTATGTGTAAGTTTATGCCCTATGCTGTTGCCACATGTTTGGCTTGCCTGGATGAATGAGTTGAGGCACAGGTATTCCTATTAAAATGGCTGGTGAATATAGTCCTGTAGGCTGCTGCATCAAATCACCATTTCGTTGAATGCTCCCCCACCCCCACCCCCCATTTCCTTTATCCTTTTTTAAGGTTACTGCTATGGAACCCTTCTTAGCTGATTCCAGGCGAAAGTGGGGTACACTCTGAACAGCTCACCAGACGAACACAGGGCCAACACAGACATACAACCATTCAGACTTACATTTACACCTGGGGCAATCGTGAATAACCAATTAGACTAAAGTGCATATCTTTGGACTGTAGGAGGAAACCAAAGTACCTGGAGGAAACCCGCACAAACACGGGGAAAACATACAATCTCCACACTGAAACACCCTCGCCGAACATGGGACTTGAACCGAGGACCTTCTTGCTGTGAGGCGGAAGTGCTAAACCATCAAATCCTTAAAATATAATAAATCAGTTAGCAAAAATAGTTCCTGCTTTGTCATGAAGCACTTTTTGGCACTCACTATATAACTTAAGTAAAAACTCAGTAAAACAAACTGGTGATGAACAGTATGGTACGACCAAAGTTGTTTTATGTCCAAATAATTTTTACATTTTTATACATTTTAGATGTGTATAAAACTATAATAATCTACAGACCAAATCAAGAGACAATTTAAACCAGGCATTGCTGCTGCCAGATCTTTGGACTAAGATGTGTGGAAGTGCTTAGCATGCTAATCCCTTTTCTCCTGAAGCATCATGTAATGCATACCAATTAACTGGATCAAACAATTCAGTATGCCTTTTTTTCTTAATCCTTACATTACCAACAATGAAAAGTGACTCAAAACAGTATCCTTCTTTCATCTTGTGTTTTCGGGGAAAAAAAATTGTAAATACATTTTTGAATTGCTAGATTTTTTTAAGCATGTTTGTGCACATTCTGCATAAATGTGATGTAATGTCTCCACTTGCTGGTGACACAGGCTTGTTACAAATTGGTCTGCAAATAGGATAGGCATAACTATAAAAAAAAAAAAAAAAAGTAATTTAAATATAGATGTGAAAAAAAAAACGCATGGTTGTACGCTTCGCAGCAAGAAGGTCCTGTGTTCGAATCCTAGACTCAGCGAGGATATTTCTGTGTGGAGGTTGCATGTTCTCCCCGTGCTTGCATGGGTTTCTTCCAGGTACTCCGGTTTCCTCCCAGTCAAAAGGCATGCACAGTAGGCTAACTGGGTGTTCCAAGTTAACCCTAGGTGCGAGTGTAAAGTGTGAATAGTTATTGTGTGTGTTGCCCTGCGATGGTCTAGTAATTTGTTCAGGGTGTACCCCACCTTCGCTCAGTGTCAGCTGAGATAGGCACCAGCCTACCCATGACCCGAGTGGGATTAAGTGGTTCGGCAAATGAGTGATGAGTGAGAGAGTTGTTTTATTTTTAATTTTTTTAAAGCACGTGTTGTGCATATATTGAACAATGTTATGTAATATCTCCACCTGCTGGTGACAAAGGTTTGTTACAAATTGGTCTGCAAGTAGGATAACTAAATGTAATTTGAATACAGATTTAAATACAGACTTGGCATAATTTACAGTGGTGGAAAATATACGCATGCACTTCTCCAATATAAGTGAGCAAATTATTGAATATGAGTAAATTTCAAATAGGGTGGCATGGTGGTGTAATGGTTAGCTTGTACACCTCACAGCAAGAAGGTCCTGGGTTCGAGTTACAGACTCAGTGAGGGCGTTTCTGTGTGGAGTTTGAAGGTGGGTTTTCTCTGGGTACTCCAGTTTCCTTCCACAGCCCAAAGACTTGCACATTATGCTAATTGACTGTTCCAAATTTCCCCTAGGTGTAAATGTGAATGGTTGTGTGTGTGTGTGTGTGTGTGTGTGTGTGTGTGTGTGTTAGCCCTGCAATGGACTAGCAATCTATTGTGGATGTACCTTGCATTTGCCTCCCAGCCTCCCTATGATTCTTGTATGATTTTGGCAAATTAATGAATGATAAATTACAAACAGTACAAAAATTTTGCTCCATTTAAATTTTTTATTTATTTATTTATTTTCAGCAATACCATTTTCACATTTTTGTTCGGCTGGAAGCAGAGCATTTGCTTGAAATCAATGTTTTACTTTCTGCAAATAAAAAATGCACTTCTACCTTCTTCTGGTAATATACTTTATATTGCATTCGTGTACTCAGTGGCTGCCTGCTACTCCATATACATAAACCTATGTTGCTTTTTAAACATAACTTTTCCTTAGGCCATAATCAAAGCCAATGGCTTAAGTCCAAAAATGATAGCAATTTTTCATTAGAGTTGAGATATCTGAGGCACAGTATCTGCTTTTAAATTAAAACAATTGCCTTTAAAATTGAAAAATGAAGACAAAGTCAGAGATGAAAAATGTGGACATTCATCTTTGCTGTCAAATGTAATATGATGTAACGTAAAAGTAAAAGACTAAAATGAAGAGAAGAAATAAACTTACAGACCCATTGAACAATGACATCACTGGTCAGCTGATCCAGTGAACCAGATTCATCGGGCTGGCCAAAGAAACAACGTTTCTCTAGTGTTCAGTACACATGTGAATTACCAAATTTGATTTTACAGTGATAAACTGTTGTAAGTTAATTGTTATATCTGAGAGTGCACAAAGCCTTTTTCTAAAGATTCGAGCATCCACTTTTACAGATTTTCCAGAGGATAGCGCTGGAAACTAAACTGACAAAGGACTTTCAAACGGACAGCCTTGAATTAGCCTCACTATCTAACTCCTATGCTTCAGGGAGGATTTTTTAAAACAGTATCCATAAAAAACCTGGAGAACTTTTCAACGTTTTCCTAGAGATTAAAGCCTTCTAGTGATTCATATATCCCATAAGATGAGTGCGCTCTTTTTATTTGTGCTTTCCAGTTTAAATGCTTAAATGATAGAAACTGGTAACAGCAGCTGGTATCAGCATGCACGGTGAATATTTTTAATGTATAAACTCAGTTCAACTTACCTCACCTCGTATCTGCAGTGAAAAAGCCTTATTGATGAGAGTGACCAGAATGGTTAATGCTGACAAGAAGGCTACAATAGCTAAAACAGCCTTTTTTTCTCACTGAACAAATGTGTCTCTCTCTTTCTCTGTGTTTTTGCTGAGGTACACATGCTACTTCTTGGACGCCGGTGATCCTGATCCTCCTGATCCTTCTGCTTTGTGAGTCCTGTGGTCTGTCCTGGTGTGCTGATGCTGGCTGGA
>JBCNYH010000022.1:21940564-21952212 GCA_039654325.1 Tandanus tandanus | reverse complement strand
TATATATGAAATAATAATTTAAAAAAACTACAGCATTTTGATTGCTGTCTTGAGATTGTAAAGTACCTTTAACTACAGTGGATATTTTAAGCTTCTCTTTTAGGAGTCCAGGTGCTATCAGGAAAATATTGTTTTATTAAAGAAAATTTGTAAATGTATTTGTTTTACTAATTGATTTTGTCAGAGAATTTGTCCATTTCTAGGGTGTCAGTTTTGTAATACAAACCTTTCTTCATCACTGCAGGTTTTGCTTTCTCCTTGACTTCCTTGGGCTCTGTAACACAAGAAAAACCCAAAATATTTTAAGAAATAATGTTCAGTTGTAGGCGGCACGGTGGCGTAGTGGTTAACACATCCACCTCACAGCAAGAAGGTCCTTGGTTTGACTCCTGGGCCCAGGCGTTTCGGAGTTGAGTTCGCATGTACGTACTCCCCGTGCTTGTGTGGGATTCCTCCGGGTACTCCGGTTTCCTCCCACAGTCCAAAGACATGTACATTAGTCTAATTGACTGTTCCAACTTGCCCCTAGGTGTGGATGTGTATCTGAATGGTTGTATGTGTCTTGGCCCTGCAATGGTCTGGCGAACTGTTCAGGGTGCACCCTGCCTTTTCCCAGTGTTGTCTGAGATGGGCACAGCCTCCCTGATATTCCCTTAACCCTAATAGGATTAAGTGGTTAGGTAAATAAATGAATTTATGAATTTTGAGTTGTAATCATAATACATAGCTTTCCTTCTTAGTCATTTTTAGATGCACCAGTACAAGTACAGGATACTTGTAACTGGTTTACAGTTACTGAGTGGAATATGATTTTAAGCACAGTTTGTCTGTTATTAACAAGAGCACTCAGAGACCCCACCTCTAGTAGAAATTCCATGAAAATCTGCAAATAAGTTTTTCCAAAATTTTACTAACAATGAAATCCACAAACCGCAGGTTTAAAAACATGATCAGATAGTAAGTGGGTTGTGGATCAGCAGTGATAAACTTAACACTCATCACTCACTCATTTGCTGAACCGCTAATGAGTGTCCTACTAGGGTCGCGGGGAGGCCGTGCCTATCTCAGCCAACAATGGGCAAAGGTGGGGTACAACCTGAAGAGTCCCTGAACCATCACAGGACAACACACACAACCATTCACACATCCACACCTAGGGGCAATTTGGAACAGCCAATGAGCATAATGTGCATGTCTTTGGACTGTGGAAGGAAACTGGAGTACCCATGCAAGTACAGGTAAAACATGCAAACTCCATACAGAAACACTCGAGCCTGGGAATCGAACCTAGGACCTTCTTGCTGTGAGGCAGACATGCTAACCACTACGCCACCATGCCACCCATAAACATAACAATCTATGTCATATGTTCCTGTGGTTCAAGTGTATCAGGTACAGCATACTAATGGGTTTTAAACACCTTATTGTTACTGCTGGGTTGGGAAACTTTGTTCATGCAAAAAGTCAAGAACAATAAAGGGTACACAAGTAGATGTTATATAAACAGTATACGTAAAAAAAATAAAATAAATAAAAATAAAAAATAAACTATCAAATAAATAATATGACAAAACTATTTAGCCACTTTTGCAATTTATTTAAATCCTTTATAAATATTTAATATACTGTACATTAGAATATACCGTAAAATTTTAAATAAATCCCAAACCTTTGAGGGTCCGATTGTCCATCCGTAACTGATCGATTTGACTTTGAGTGACCTCAAGATCAGTTCTTATTTCACCAATGTCTTTCCTCAATACATC
The DNA here is from genome assembly GCA_039654325.1 of Tandanus tandanus. Lineage (NCBI taxonomy): Eukaryota > Metazoa > Chordata > Actinopteri > Siluriformes > Plotosidae > Tandanus > Tandanus tandanus. The sequence goes on along the minus strand of JBCNYH010000022.1, from coordinate 21,950,446 downwards.
CAAAATGGACAGTTTTTGGTTGATGGCTTTCAGGAGCTCCACTTCCATGGCAATATCTGTGTGCATAGACAAGATATTTATTCAGCAATTTCAATAAATCTATTCAATGTTAGAACATCAGCATGTGTTTGAATGCCATACTGGATTAATTTATTGCATTTTCAAAATATGTACACTGACCAGCCATAACATTAACACCACCTGACTGGACTGCACCTTCACAGCCCCATACACAGCAAGCTGAAATACACTGTGTGTTCTGACTCCTTTCTATCATAGACAACATTAACAGTTTCTGCACTTTGTGCTGCAGTAGCTCTTCTGTGGGATCTGACCAGACATCCTAGCCTTCGCGCCCCACACACATCAGTGAGCCTTGGGCATCCATGATACCCATGTTTACTACCTTTGGAAGGTACTTACCACTACGTGCCAGTAACACCCCACCAAGACCTGCCATTTTGGAGATGAATAGACCCAGTCGTCATTTAACCATCACATTGTGATCTTTTTCAAGGTCACTCTGATCCTTATGCGTGTTTAATTTTACTGCTTCCAACACGTCAACTTTGAAAACTGACTGTTAACATTCTGTCTAATACATTCCACTCCTAGGCAGGTGCCTTGGCTCCTACTCAGACAGCGAGATGCAAGCAAGCCTAGACTCCTTTTGCCAGCCTTCAGCCTCACCATCAGCACACAGAAGACTGAGGTGCTCACCAGCCCTCACATTGAGCCTCACATTCGTGTAAACAATGCAGATCGGAAGAACATGGAGAAGTTAGTTAACCCTGGGGAGCACCATCAATCGAGCAGCTAACATCGACGATGAGGTTGACCTGCGGTTCTCCAAAGCTAGCCAATCCTTTGGTCGCCTGAAATCAAGGACGGCCTCTAAGCTACCTTGGAAGATTTTGGCATCCAATCAGTTCAGTGGGGCTTGTTGCCCTCAAGCTTGGAGGGCAACAATTAGACAACTGCATCTGACATGATTCCAGACAGATCCAGGAAGCAGAGCAGAAGCGAGAGGAGAGAAAGAGGAGAGTTTACTACTTTTTATCTCTTTTACCCCATACCTACATTCAATCATCCTGGACTCTAATCATCACAAAGCTTGTCCTGGTCACCGTCGTTAGCAATGGACAAACAATCAAACAAAAAGACCCAGTTTAATCATCACAATGTGGTTCTTTTCAAGGTCACTCAGATCCTTACACTTGCAAATTTTTCCTGCTTCCAACACATCATCTTCGAGAACTGACTGTTTACTTTCTGTCTAATCCCACTCCTTGGCAAGTGCAACTGTAACAAGATAATCACTGAATGTCATTCACTTCACCTATTAGTGGTTATAATATTTGAATGTTATGGATGATCAGCGTGTAATGTGTTTAAACAAGTCTATTTTAATGTTGTCCTGTAGAAAACTTAAACTCTTAGTACTCAGCATCTCAGGGGATTAAAAAGTAATGTAATAAATAAACTAAATTAGTGATGCTCAGAAAGTTTAAAGAAAAAAAGGTGTACCTTTAGCACTGGGATACACCACAGGGATCTGTGTTGCTTTCACAATGTCTGCCTCTGTCAGAGGAGAAATATTAAGGTTTCATTTGATCTATTTCTACAGGGCTCTTTTTATATCAATAATATGATAAGTGCCTTGACCGCTTTTACTGTGGAAAGAAATCAAAGTTTATATGAAATCACAATCTTAAAAACTTGAAGAAATTGAAACTCTGTCCAGATCAAGATAAAAGTATAAATATGTCAATAATAAAATTGAAATAGCTTTTAAAAAACAACACTACCTTTTTGAACTGGCTTGACTTTTTCTTTCTCACCTCTGCTGCCGTATCACAAATGTAATGATTTAATTTTTTAAAAATATGGCTCATCAGGTTGCTCGGCTGGCTAGATCACTGTGAGTAAATACCTCGTGGAAGTAATTGGTTGTGCCTTTTCTTTTGCAACTTCAACTGTGGTATGAAAAATTTTATTATAGATATAATAGTGGGCTTTGAAAGTTTATCTTCTGTTTTATGCAATACATATAATGCAGATTGAAAGTTAAAACAGTAATTTATGAAACAATTCTTCTATAATATATAAGTAAAAAAACTTTTCGAAATGATTTTTTTGGCTCTCATTGCCTACAATAGCATTGTTCAATACATTTTCACCAAAAAAGTAATTTTTTACTTCTTTTTATTAGGAGCCCTTTAGGAGAAAAAGGTGGTGGTGTATAATCTTCACTGCACACTACTGTATTTAAAGATAAACATGTGGTGACTGAAGAGGCATTACTTTTTGATCCATCCTCGAATACATTTCCCATATACAGAAATTAGAATTAAACAGCCCTCTAGTGGATCCCTGTGTACCTGCACAATCATCTACCACAATTTCATTATGAGATCAAGTTATCTTTAACCGGCAAAATTAAATAGCAAAACAAATAAATTAAAAAATGTTAATGTTAAAAAATTCCCATAATTTCTGAATTCACACAAAAAAATACAAAAACAAACAAAAAAAACCCCGATAGACTAGTTGATTTAAGGTCACTGAATATTTTGATTTTGAAAAGTACCTGATCTGTCATAAACGGTAGTCTGAATGAATGCTAATCTATATAGCAAAAGTGCAATTAGCAGATGAAAGTAAGGTAAAGAGCAAAGCTTAAGCTTTTAAATGAAGTCAAACTATAAAACAAAAACTATTCTACCAGGTGAAAACACACTAGCCAAAAAAATGCCAAATAGTATGCGAAAACAAACTAGTGGGGATTCATTAGTGGGGAACAAGGGATTCATCAAAGAAATGGAAGAGGATAAATAGAAGCAACTTTTTATCATTATTTTTTAATTTTAATTTTATTTATTTATTTTTTGCTTCATGTTCTACAAATTAATCTAAAAATCATTGTCTGAAAATATAAATAATTAATCAATGTAAATGAAACCCCTAATTACACACTCATACCTTTCTTTACTGGTTCTGGTTTAGCCTTCTCTCTGGTGACTTCAACCTCTGAAACATTTTTAAAAAATGCTTTGCCTTGACAGTTTTAAGAAATTATTGACATTAAGCACTTTTACATTGGATTTAAACATTGGTTATTTCTTAAACATTTTGTCGGGTGACAAGATGCCACATGTTGTCAAGCAATATCTATAGTACATTCTATCATATTCTGCTTGCCTTCTTTCACTTGTTCTGCTTGACAAATGACAATTTTTCTAAATATACACAAATTATTCATACATATATATATATATATATGTGTGTGTGTGTGTGTGTGTGTGTGTGTGTGTGTGTGTGTGTGTGTGTGTGTGTGTATTTATATAACAGTTTTAACAACTAAATATAATGTGTAGATTACCCACTTACAATTTTTACCATCTGTATTTAAACATGGTATTAAAAGTTAGTTTTTTCTAATTATTAAAGGTTCTCATACCTTTCACTTGTTCCAGTTTAGCCTTTTCCTTAGAAACTTCAGCTTCTGAAAGTTTATAATAGTAATATACAATTCATTCTTAATAGAACACATATTTGGTTTCAAAGTTTAAATCATGGTTGCCATCAATGAGGGGAAAAAAATAGTGTTTTCATTGACACATACAGTAATTTAAATGTTATATTTCAATTATACCTTTCTTTAAAGGCATGCCCTTCTTAGCCACTTCAGCCTCTGAAACTTTAAAATAGCATATTTTGGAATTCAACTTTTTGTGGCACTAAGCAATTGGACTTTGAGTAAAGTGTTTTATTTTTTACACCAACCAAGAATCCATGGCTCTGCAGAAATAAAGCTCCAAACAAGGGTTAAGCCCCTGATCAAGGTTTTACAAATCCAGGTTCAATGATCCATGCAATGATGCAGTAACAACACTGCCAAAGTGCTTGTTCAGGGGTTAAGGCTTTGGGCTACTGACCAGAAGGATTCAGAAATGTTTAAACCACAGCACTGGCAAACTACCACAGTTCTGTTCTTGAGAAAGACTATTAACCTACAACTGCTCGATTGTATCCTGTACCCTGTTGCTTTGGTTAAATGTGTCAGCAATATGTAGAAATGTACACTTTGTTCCATCCAGAAAGCCCCATTTCACAGATGTAAATCCTTATCAGTGCACAAAATTTTTGCACACCCTCTGTTGTGGTAAACTGAAAAGGGTAACAGGATAATAAAATAAGCTCAGTAGCGGATCCAGGGGAGGCGGGGGGTTTAGGCGGGGGGTTTAGTGGGGTGGTTTAGGTGGATTTAAACCACCCCAAACCTCGGGCCCCAAAGCTAAAACTCCAGTGTGTTCTTTATCCATGAAAAGTAGTAATTATAAATAAATCATGACATGTCATGTTGTGAATCATTGTAGAATTCTGAGGATTCCCTCAGGGATTCCCAAGAAAGCATGTTGGCACAAAATCCATGATGCCATGCTTTTGGAAAATAAACTGGGGATAAAGTAGATTTATGTCATTAAATTTGTATGATTGGTCATGGAAAAGTCATGAAAAAGTCATGGAATTGTACCATGGGATGTCCATGGGAACCCTGAAAAGCCACCAAAATCATCACAATTTTCTGAATATTTTATGGGGGGCACGCCCCCAGACCGTCATAGTGGAATCCCTTCTAACCAATCCTGGATATATGCCTGGAAGCCATTCATGCTTTATTATATTATTTCACGCAATTGCAATACTGTAAAAATTTAAGTCAGCTAGGTAAAGCTACTCATCACCTGGTGAAACCCGCACCCCCATTCCCTTTGTTGCATTCCTTTCTGAGCCAAAATACGAGCTGCATTCTAAGTTTCTATGCAAGGTGCATTTTCAGAACCATAATAAAACCTCAATGGATTGGGTAAGGCACTATATTAAATGCAAAGTATCGCAGCAGCACATTTTAAGCAAACAAACAATGGTCAATAGATTAAATAAAATGATAAAAAATAGGGTCAAAATACAATCTATCCAAAATTCATACTCAGAACATACTCAACTTTCTCTACTGCTCAGATGTGCTAACTCAAGTTCACTTTTTGGGAATTTGGAGGCAGGGAGCGTCTGATTGTCTGTTTCCTTTTCACAATGACGTCAGTTAACTTCCACCTGTCTGCTAAGGTTATGTTTATATTCCTTTCACGTTTGGACCTGAGACTTCTCAGGAAAATGCAGGAGTGCTGAACAACTCGAAGTAATTTTGAAAATTAAAGTTAAGACAAATGCTATTTACATATTTAATTTTATTTCTTTATTCATAACGTCCAATTCAGAAACTGGTGGTTAAGAAAGTAGGCAACCAGCAATTTTAGCATGATGAATGACATCAGCACATGGCAATGAGGACAATGATTTATATTCCGTATCTATCAAACAAAAATATTACTAAACTAGACAGCAGTGTTTGAATAGGTGAAAGATTATATATCGATAATATAAAAAAATAAACTCAGCATAAAATGTTTAATAAACTTGTTATAGCACAGGCAGGCATCAATGTATATTCACCAGATGCTAAAGTAACTGGTTGCTAGCCTACTACTTGCTACCTTTTAATTGGTAAGTCAACATTGAGAATTTTTAAATATTATGGAAACAGAAATACCTTTCTGGAGATTATTTTTGCTTCTTTGTTATAGTCGTTTTCTTTAATGCTAGGTTCCAATCGGCAGTTTAGTTTTCAACTTGGTGTTCAAACAAGAATGCCTATAATAGAAAAACAAAAATACCTTTTCTGGGAGAAGCCACAGGTTTGACCTTTTCTTTTGAAGCAGGTTCTGGTTTTATCTTCTCTTTAGGAACAGGTTCTGGTTTTATCTTCTCTTTTGGAACAGGTTCTGGTTTTATCTTCTCTTTTGGAACAGGTTCTGGTTTTACTTTATCTTTAGGAACAGGTTCTGGTTTTACTTTATCTTTTGGTGTAGGGGTGAGTTTGGCCTTTTCTTTTGGAGCAGGTTCAGGTTTAGTTTTTTCTTCTGAAACAGACGTGGGTCTGGCCTTCTCTTTTGGAGCAGGTTCTGGTCTTATTTTCTCTTTTGGAACAGGTTCTTCCTTTGGCTTCTCTTTTGGAACAGGCTCAGGTTTAATCTTCACTTTTGGATCACGTTCTGGTTTTGGCTTCTCTTTCGGGGCAGTTTCTGATTTTGGCTTTTGTTTTGGAACAGGTTCGGGTTTAATTTTCTGTTTTGGAACAGGTTCTGGTTTTACTTTCTCTTTCGGACCAGGTTCTGGTTTTGTCCTCTCTTTCGGAGCAGGTTCTGGTTTCACTTTATCTTTTGGAGCAGTTTCTGGTTTTGCCTTCTCTTTTGGAGCAGGTTCTACTTTTGGCTTATGTTCTGGAACAGGTTCTGGCTTTATGTTCTCTTTTGGAGGAGGTTCTGATTTTGGCTTCTGTTTTGGAACAGGTTCTGGTTTAACCTTCTGTTTTGGAGCAGGTTCTGGTTTTACCCTCTCTTTTGGAACAGGTTCAGGTCTGAGCTTGTCTTTTGGTGTAGGTGTGAGTTGGGCCTTTTCTTTTAGAGCAGCTTTGTGTTTAGCTTTGTCTTCTGGAACAGACTCGTGTTTGACCTTCTGTTTTGGAACAGATTCAGGTTTGACCTTCTCTTTTGAAGTAATGACTGGTTTTGCCATCTCTTTTGGAGAATGTTCATGTTTGGCCTTGACTTTTGGTACAGCTTCAGGTTTGACTTTTACTTCTGATACAGGCCTAGGTTTCGCCTTCTCTTTTGGAACAGGTTCAGGTTTGGCCTTCACTTTTGGAGCAGGTTCGGGTTTAGCCTTTTCTTTTGCCGCAGGTTTTGGTTTGACCTTCTCTTTCAGTGCCAGTTCAGGTTTTACCTTCTTTTCTAGAGCAGGTTCATGTCTTACCGAATCTTTTGGAGCATGTTCTGGTTTTACTTTTTCTTTTGGAGCATGTTCAGTTTTTGGCTTGTCTTTTGGAACAGTTTCAGGTTTCACCTTAAGTTTTGGAGCAGGTTCTGGTTTTATCTTTTCTTTTGTAACAGTTTCAGGGCTGGGCTTCTCTTTTGGCAAGGGTTTGAGTTGGGCCTTTGCTTTTGGAGTAAGTTCGGGTTTAGGCTTTTCTTTTAGAGAATGTTCAGGTTTGACCTTGACTTTTGAAACAACTTCTGGTTTTGCAATCTCTTTTGGGGCACCTTCAGGTTTGGCCTTCACTTTTGAAACAGGTTTTAATTTTGCCTTTTCTTTCAGTGCAGTTTCAGGCTTGGCTTTTTCTTTTGAAGCATGTTCAAATTTCGCCTTTACTTTTGGTACAGGTTCATGCCTGGCCTTCACTTTTGGAACAGGTTCAGGTTTGACCTTCTGTTCTGGAGCAGATTTGGGTTTTGCCTTCTCTTTAGGACCAGATTCAGGTATGGCCTTCTCTTTTGGGACAACTTTTGGTTTTGCCATCTCCTTTGGAGGAGGTTCAAGTGTGGACTTCTGTTCTGGAGCAGGTTTGGGTTTTGCCTTCTCTTTCAGAGCAGGTTCATATTTGGGCTTAACTTTTGGAAAAAGTTCAGGTTTCCTCCTTTCTATCGGAACAGGTTTTGGTTTGGCTTTTACCTTTAGAGTAGGTACAGGTTTTGCCTTCTCTTCAGGAGTATGTTCAGGTTTAACCATTTGTTTTGGAGCAGGTTCAACTTTGGCCTTCTCTTTTGGAGTACGTTCAGGTTTGGCCTTTACCTGATCAATAATTTCAGGTTTTGCCTTCTCTGCTGGACCAGGTTTGGGTTTGGCCTTTTCTATAGGAGCAGGTTTAGGTATTATCTTCTCCTTTGAAGAAGGTTCAGGTTTAGTCTTCTCTTTTGGCACACCTTCTAGTTTTACCTTCTTTTTTGAAGTAACTTTGGACTTTGCCTTCTGTTTTAGACCAGGTTCAGCTTTGAACGTCTCTTCTGTAGCAGGCATGTGTTTGGCCTTTTCTTTTGGAGGAGATTCAGCTTTTGCCTTCTTTTTAAGGTCAGGCTCAGGTTTAGCCCCTTTTGGAGCAGGCTTGAGTTTTGGTACATCCTTTGGAGCTGGTTCAGGTGCTGCCTTTTCTTTTGAAACAGATTTGGGTTTTGCCTTTTCTTTTGGAGCAGGTATGAGTTTTACCTCTTCTTTTACAGTGGGTTCTGTTTTTAACTTCTTTTTCAGAACAGGTTCAGGTTTTTTAACTTCTTTTGTAGAAATTTCAGGTCTTATCTTTTCTTTTGAAAAAGGTTCTGGTTTTACCTTCTCTTTTGGAACAGGCTCAAGTTTGGCCTTTTCTTTTGGAATTGGTTCAAGTTTTGCCTTTTCTTTTGGAGGGGATTTAGGTGTTACCCTCTCTTTGGGAGAAGGTACAGATTTAGCCTGCTGTTTTGGAGCTGGTTCAGGTTTTGCTTTTTCTTTTGCAGCAGGTTCAGATTGTGCCTTTACTTTTGTAGCAGGTACTGATTTTACCCTATCTTTTAGATCAGGTTCAAGTTTAGCCTTCTGCTTTGGAACAAGTTCTGGTTGTACCTGCTGTTTTGAAGCAGGTTCTAATTTTACCTTTTCTTTTGGAGCAGCTTTTGGTTTTGCCATATCCTTTGGAGAAGATTCTGGTTGTGCCTTCTCTTTTAGAACAGATGCAGGCATTATCCTGTCTTTTGGAATGTGTTCTGGTATTGTTTTCTCTTTTGGAGCAGATTCAGTTGGTGTCATTACCTTTGGGACAGATTCCAATTTTACCTTATCTTCTGGAGCAGGCTCAGCTTTAGCCTTATGTTTAAGTGTTGGTTCAGGTTGTACCTTCTGTTTTGGAACAGGTTGAGGTTGTACCTTTTGTCTTGGTTCAGTTTCAAGTTTGGCCTTCTCTTTAGTAGTAGGTTTGGGTGTAACTTCTTTTGGAGAAGATTCCAGTTTCACCTTCTCTTTAATGACAGGTTGAAGTTTGGCCTTCTCTTTTGGAACAGATTCAGGTTTTGCCCTCTTTTTTGTATCAACTTCAGGTTTGACTTTCTCTATTAGAACCGGTATAGACTTTAATTTGTCTTTTAAAACAGGCTCAGGTTTTTCCTTCTCTTTTAGAACAGATTCAGGTTTTGCCTGTTTTTTTGGAAATGGTTCTGGTTTTACCTTTTCTGATGAAACAGGTTCAAGTTTTGCTTTCTCTTTTGGAGCAAGTTTAGGTTTCACCTTTTCTTTCAGAGTGTGCTTTGGTTTGACCTCCTCTTTTGGAACAGGTTTAGGTTTTGCTTTCTCTTTTGGAGTGGTTTCAGGTGATAACTTCTCTTTGGGAGAAGGTAAAGGTTTAGCTTTCTCTTTTTGAGCAGCCTCAGGCTTTACCTTCTCCTTTGGGACAGATTCAGCTTTGGCCTTCTCTTTTGGAGATGACTCTGGTTTGAGCTTCTCTTTTGAAACAGGTCCGGGTTTTGCTGTCTCCTTTGGAGATGGTTCTGGTTTGACCTTCTCTTTTGAAACAGGTTCAGGTTTTGCTTTCTCTTTTGGAGATGGTATTGGTTTGACCTTCTCTTTTGAAACAGGTTTTGCTTTCTCTTTTGGAGATGGTTCTGGTTTGACCTTTTCTTCTGAAACAGGTTCTGGTTTGACATTCTCTTCTGAAAGAGGCTCAGGTTTGGCCTTTTCTTTTGGAGGGGTTTCAGGTGTTACCTTCTCTTTGAGAGAAGGTACAGGTTTAGCCTCAGGCTTTACCTTTTCTTTTGGGACAGATTCAGCTTTGGCCTTCTCTTTTGGAGCAATTTCAGGTTTTGCTTTCTCTTTTGGAGATGGTTCTGGTTTGACCTTCTCTCTTGAAACAGGTTCAGGTTTTGCTATCTCTTTTGGAGATGGTTCTTTTGGAGATGGTTCTGGTTTGACCTTCTCTCTTGAAACAGGTTCAGGTTTTGCTATCTCTTTTGGAGATGGTTC
>JBCNYH010000022.1:21920630-21935442 GCA_039654325.1 Tandanus tandanus | reverse complement strand
AATATTATTATAAAAAATTCAGAGCAGAATAGATTATATTGGTGTAAACCGTGTGTGTGTGTGTGTGTGTGTGTGTGATGAAGTAAATGGATCTAAAGTTGTAAAAGTCCTATATAAATGAGACAAAAATATTTTAGTTGGTGATTTATTTATTGAGGAAAATGATCCAGTATTTCATATCTGTGAGTGGCAAAAGTATGTGAACCTTTGATTTCAGTATCTGGGGTGGTCCCCTTTTGCAGCAATAACTGCAACTAAACATTTCCTGTAACTGTTGATCAGTTCCGCACATCGGCTTGGAGGAATTTTAGCCCATTCCTCCGTACAGAACAGCTTCAACTCTGGGATTTTGTGGGTTTCCTTCCATTAATTGCTCCCTTCAGGTAATTCCACAACATCTCAATTGGATTAAGATCAGGACTTTGACTTGTCCATTCCAAAACCTTAACTTTATTCTTCTTTAACCATTCTTTGAACAACTTGGGTGCTTAGGATTGTTGTCTTGCTGCATGATCCACTTTCTCTTGAGATTCAGTTCGTGGACGGATGTCCTTACATTTTTCTTTAGTATTTGCCAGTATAATTCAGAATTCATGGTTCCATCAATGAAAGCAAGCAGTCCTGGCCCAGATGCTGCAAAACAAGCCCAAACCATGATACTTCCACCACCATGTTTCACAGATGGGATGAGGTTCTTATCTGGAATTCAGACTGCACACAAGCAGCAATGTTCTTTTTGGAGAGCAGTGGTTTTCTCCTTGCAACCCTGCCATGCACACCATTGTTGTTTAGTGTTCTCCTGATGGTGGACTCATGAACATTAACATTAGCCAATGCGAGAGAAGCCTTCAGTTGCTTAGAATTTAGCCTGGGGTCCTTTGTGACATTGTCGACTAGTCTTAAATTTCTTCCATTTGTACACAATCTGTCTTACTGTGGATTGGTGGAGTCTAAACACTTTAGAGATGGTTTTGTAACCTTTTCCAGTCTGATGAGCATCAACAACTCTTTCTCTGAGGTCCTCAGAAATCTCCTTTGTCCGTGTCAAGGTACACTACTACAAACGTGTTGACACATTGGTAGATCCTTGTTCTTTAAATCAGACAGGATGTCTATTCACACCTGATTGTAAGGCCTGACTCTAATTTCACATTCAAATTATCTGCGAATTCTAGAGCTTCCCAAACTTTTGCCACTTACAGATATATAATATTGGATCATTTTCCTCATGAATAAATTTATTCATTCATTCATTTTCTGAACCGCTTAATCCTAATTAGGGTCGCAGGGAGGCTGGCGCCCATCTCAGCCAACTCTTGGTGAGGGCAGAGTACACCCTGGGCAGCTCGTCAGGCCATCGCAGGGCAGAAACATGCTGATGGCATTGCAAATCAAAGTCAGCAAATAAAATGTTATATGATGTCCGATATCTGCTCAAAAGATAAAGATAAAGAGATCTTTATTGTCAACTGTTGCATGAACAATGAAAATCAGTTTAGCAGCAATTATGGAAAAGTACACAAAGATATATACCTATATACACATATATACACAAACCTGTATGTACACATATAGACACGTATACATACATATATGCTGTATATGCAAACGCATATACATCCATCCACATATTTACACATGTACAGACTTATACATTTTCCCACATATTCACGCATTTAGAGACACATACATCTATCCACATATACACACATATACAGAAGGGTGCATGATATGTCACAGGTGCATGGTATACACAGGGTGAGAGGTAGAGCTTTTGAATCATAAGGTGCATGATTCTAAAATGTTATATGATGTTCAAGGCCTGCTCTAAACATCAGTATCAGTATATGACCAAGTATAAATGACTGAGAATAAATGACCAAGTAAAATATTTTTGTCCCATTTATTTAACTGGATTATCTTTATCTACTTATATGATGTTTTAGGTCATATTTATGCAGAAATGCATAAAATTCTTAAGGGATTACAAACTTTCAAGGACCATTGTAGTGCTCAGTGCACAGTGCTAAAATAAATACTAACACTCAAAGTCACCACTGTTTAAGTCAGTTTTTTTGTTGTTTTGGTTTTATTTTTTGATGTGTGTACTTTACACACTGGGACAATAATTCTGGAACAAATGTTTTTATGATATAATATTAGATTTAGAATTTTGTTATTCTCACCTTTAGGCTTTTCTTTTAGTTTTACCGTTTCCTTCGTCATCTCTTCTTTCTTCTTCTCTTTTTCTTTATCTCTCGCTATTTTTTTGTCCATGTCTTCTTCAGCCTTTTCAGCTCGCATTTCTGGGACAATGCACAAGTTGCAGTGCTCTTAAATACAGAATCTTCACAGTTGATATAAGCAGTTTATTCCACAGTATATAAGCATGGGTGTTAAGTAAAGGAATCACCTTGAATGGCTTTGTAGACTTCCTCTCGAGCTTTTTTCTCATTGGCAATCCTTTCTTGCTCCAGAACTAAAATTCACACATGCAGGTTACATGAAAGAAGTATTATAAAGATATTACATAAATGCATGAGTCACTAAATAATCAGGACGTTGGGGGGAAAAGCTGAAATAAGGTGTACAACCAAGTACATTTTTGAAATAATTAATTCTAGAACAAATAATATAATTTGATGCATTTAAATGCATAATTTTGTTTTTAGTAGACATGCCTTTGCAGTTTTTAATGCATTAAGCCTTTTAGGCAACAGAGAATTCTATGTGTTATATTTTCAGCTTTACCTGATTCATCTTAAGTTATTTATTACAGTTGTAACTCTATCTATCTATCTATCTATCTATCTATCTATCTATCTATCTATCTATCTATCTATCTAAATATTGATGTATTTTGATGCAAGTATAAGCACAGTTATAATGAGCTCCACCTTACATAACCCCATATTATTATTATTACTACTCCATATGTTTACAGCGCATTAATATAGCTATTAATATATCTAATAATGGTGCAAGAAAACATGAAAACATTTGTTTGAAATATCAAAATACAGAAAGATTTAGTTTACATTTTTTGACCAGTTCGGGGTGTGTTTCCAGAAAATGAATAATATTAATACGAAATAAATAATTTCATGGAAGGCACATATAATCTATATGACTATTTTTGTGAATAAGCCCTGGAAGCTTTTGTTAACATATGTGACAGCCGTATTCTTCTCTAACACTATTGCAGTCACTTCCATTCAGCTATAGTAACTGCTGCGCAGACCAGAGGTCGTCATCAGAACAAAATCAGTGCCCAAACTGCCCACAATCGTTTATGGAAAACAGGTTTACACAACTGACATCTGAGTCTTGAACTGGTACTAATACTTGTTCGTCAGCACGTATGTCTGCAATGGGCAAGAGCACATTTGGGCTGGAATGCTCTCAGATGGAACAGAGTCGTATTTTCTGACGAATCACATTTCAAACTTTCTGTTGGTGATAGTAGAGTGTGAGTTTGAACTCTCTTTAGTTTCAGTTTGATTTTTTTGGTTGATGTTATTAACTCTGACTGTTAGACTTGAATATTTCTTTTATTTGTTTGATACTTTTTAAGTAAAAATGTTAAACTTGTGATGAGTGTTTCATTTGAGGCTTCAGTCAGTATATAGAGTATATACACATATAAACATGATTTTAATGATTAAGTTGATACTCAAACAAATCATTGACTAAAACTAGCAATACTGAATCTCAGTTTGACCAAATATATCATTGAAGGTATAATAAAAACTGACTTTTTGAAGTAGAACTGCATGCAGTGAATTGAATAATGAATAGATAATGTTGATCTGAAACTTTCTGGAAACACACCCCACATCAGTGCATGTTAAAGACAAGATCCATCTAAATATAATTAGCTTTAAGATATTATTCCTGTTTCTTAGCAATAAATACAATTAATAATTCAAGGTTTCATATGACATAATAAACATTTTTATACCTTTTTCATTCTCTTCATGAAGCTCATCATCTTGATCACTCGTTGCTCCATGCCTTACATGATCTCTTTTGACTGGGTGTCTCTTTCTGTCATTGTTATTATTATTGTCATCATCAATCTGAAGAGCATCCTCTTGAATATAAAACTGAGCATGGACCATATTATCGTTTGGTTTTACATTTGGGGAATCTCCGCTTTCATCCTTCTTCATTGTTTTCTCAACATGAACCTCCTTTACTTCCTTTATCTTGTGTTCCTTTACTTGTTCTTCTACTTTACTCTTGACTCCATCATGGGCACCAAGAGATGGTTCAGGAGTTGCTAACTCCAGATCAATTGTCTCAATATAAGTATACTTTTTAGGTTCTCCCTCATCAGTGTTGTTTGTAGGAGCTTGTGTTAAATCGATTAGTTTCTCTTCAACATCATGAAAAGAAACATCAACTGATTCCATATTAAACAGGACTTCTGACAAAATTTCACTTGTTATGGGTTGGTCTACATCAGTGGTTTTGGTTGCAATTGGTTTTATCTCTTCACTAAGTATAACATTAGATTCCTCTTTCATTGTGGCCTCTGAGGAGTCAGATGTTTTAGTCTTAGTTTGATCTTTATCACTCTCGTTTGTCACAGTATCATGTAATTTCACAGATTCTTCATTACCACCAACACCAGAAACAATTTGAACTATTTTCATGGAAGGTTTCAATGTGTTCTCTTCAATATATGAAACCATGGGTTCATCATCAGATTCCTCCTTAACAGTGACCTCTGAGAAAGTGCCACCAGTTTTAATTTGGTCTTCATCAGTCTTGTTGGTTGCACTCTTAGGTAATTTTACTGGTTCTTCTTCAATAATGACATCAGAACACTCTTTAATAAGGACTTCTGAGTGAACATCTACATTAGTTTGGTCTTTGGGGTCCACTGCTGATGTTGTGTGTATGAGTTCCTTCTCATCAAGAACATAAATATTAATGCTTTCTTCAACTTTAACCTCCGGGGAAGTTCTATCATGAGTTTGGAGTTTATCTATCTTCTCATTTACTTCTTTTTCATCAGTGAGAGAAGCACTGTTAGTTTCCATTGTATCCTCATCTTCCAGCTCATAAATCAGCTCCATTTCCTCTTCACCAATAGCAACAGAAGTTTCCTCAAGAACTTCACCCAAGTCAATTTCATGTGAGTCGGTTCCCAGATCCATGACTTCTTCTTTTAATCCAGATGTTTCCTTGTCATCCAAGACATCAGCAACATCTTCCAAAGTTTCTGCTAAATCTTTATTGTTCAGTACATCCAGTGATTCTGCCAAACTGACATCCTTATCATCCTCTTCAGATGCTTTTCTTTGCTTCTTCACATCTGTAGTCTCAATTTCTTTCATATTCCATTTAGCAATATCCGCCTTCAAACGCCTGCTTTTCAGATTAAGATAGGCAGCATCCTTTTTTCTGCTGAGCATCTCTGTAACTGTTTTATGAAGCCATTTTTGTGGTTACTTGAGATCTAAAATTCCAACCCAGTCTCATGCAAAATTTGTAGGACTTTAAACAAGCAAGGAGAAATCGGTTGATGTGAATTTAGACAAATAAAGTTATAAATAAGTCCACCCTTATGTTAAACTCTCGTTTTCTAATGCTTGTTTGAATTGTGAGTCATGTATGAGTCATGATTGTGCAGAGAGAATCAGAGATAATTTCAGATATGATACTTAACATTTATTTGTGGAAGCCAAGGTGGATATCGACATCCACTAAGCCTGAGGCAAAAAATATTTTTTAGTATATACACTACACAGGAACATACTAAATCATGATTTTAATGTTTATTTTTTCATACTTCAACCATTCAAGAGGCAAGTTACGTGAATTCTGTGTGCTTCCAGCAGAACATACTGTCAGTGTTATGTAGCTAACGATGTCTTTTTAATGTTTTAGTATCTACTATGCAGAAACATAAAGAAAGGTAAACTAAAACACAATTTTTATACATATGTTTAGATATTTTACCATGACAGAGACAGGAAAGGTGAGCTCCGTGCACTCCTCAAGCATAATGGTGGATTTTAAACTCATTCACGGTTTAGTATGTGCTACACGGAAAAGTAAAACACCCACAAGAAACCTATGCTTTGTAAAACGTGTTTTCATGCTAATTAAATTTTTTTGTACATACTTCGCAAAAGCACAAGGAAATCAAACTAAAACAAGATTTTTTGCTCCCGCCATCACCAAAGGTGAGAGGAGAGGGAGCTATATAAATGGGTTTCGTCCATCTGTTTGAAATGCTAGTGCGATAACTTTGGAAGAAAGTGACATAGGACCACTAAATATGGTAAATATGTGGGATTGTATATAAGTCCCCTTGACCTTGTTTCAAGGTCACAAGGTTACTTTTCATGTATCGGACCTGTTTTGTGCCAACTTTGAAAGAAAATGACACATAATCACCAAATTTGGTCGATGGATCACGCACAGGAAGGTCTCAGTTGGGATTGTATATGGATTACAGTCCATTTACAGAATTTTTCTATATTGTCAAGGTTTGTTACTGCAATAACTTTTAAGGAAATGACATAGGATTACCAAAAATTGTTCACCTGCAGGAAGGTCTCGGTTGGGATTGTATATGGGTAACCTTGACCTCACAGCAGTCAACTTAGTGAATTTTTCTATATCGAGCCTGTTATGGCTTGTTAGTTTGTATACCTTGTTTCATGGTCACAGGGTCGCTTTTTATATATTGGACTTAAATGGTCCAGTGGGATAATCTGGACCCCTGAGTTCTTTGGTTTATATTTTAAATTTTAATGTTTAAACCTTGACAGTGATCACGCTGCATGTTCCAATTGACCATGACAATCCATGAATGTCGATCCATCTGATTCAAGCATTAACCCTGGGTTTATGGGTTCTCTCAAATCAAAACTTGGAATATATATTTTTTTAATCCCAAACAGCAGATCAATCAGATTGTGCCTTTCCCATGTAGTATATACTAAAATTATTTATACCACAGCACTGTTGAATTCTTGATTCAGTCTGGTCTAAATGTAATGAAAAAAAAAAAAGGGGCTGACTGAGTAACCAACTCTTTATATCTGTTATAATGTAAGTGAACTATGGAAAAAGAATATGGTTTGCAAACATCCCACAAAATTAACATGATGAAACGCACAACATACCTTAAATTAAAAACTGTTAGTATAAAAAAATTACTGTGGTATAAAAAAAAACAAAAACACATAAGGACATGCTGTTATTGGGAAAGAGTCACATTTGGAGTGATAACAGTAACTCTTCTTTAGCACACCTTTCTCTCATTGAATAGCTTCCGATGATAACACACCCACTTTGTGAACTGTTTCATTCTTCGGATGCAGGGAAGGGAAAATGTTTCAGTGCTAACACAGTGATAGCCTCTCCAGTGTACTTTTTAAGCATTTCAATTTGAATCACTAAATTAAAATTTTAAATCCTCAGTATTAATATGACATTAAAAAAAATTAATGCAAATAAAAATTCTACACAACTCAGCCTTTGAGCTTCTTTTCTAATTTTTTTTAATCTATTTTCAACAATTTAATATAAAATAAAAAATATACAATATACACAATCAATAAATAGATGTAAAAGTTGGTGTCTTAATAAATAATCTAATTAGATGTCATCTTACCACACCACTATTGATTCTTATTATATCATATTTTGTTATAATTATGTAGATCATATAATTATGATATCATATTATACTATAAATGCTTTTAAATATTTTTAATAATTACATTTTATATAATCTTATGTTATTGTTTATATGAATGCACTCATTCTAATATGTTATTGCTTCTTCACATACATACATGTTGACACTGTTGACACTATGAGGCTTTCTATAATTTAATGTTTATTTAATATTTTGGAAGGAGGCTCCAGTGTTACATTAGGTTTTTATATACAGGGAAGTTTTCAGGACAGAAACCTTTGACTTTTGTTGGTACGTTGCATTTTTACCGTAATAGCTTCAAGAGAGAGAAAAATCCATTTTAACTTGTTTTATAGACTAAAATGTAACTATAAATGGATAAAAAAAAATGCATGCTGTTCTTCACATTGCCAAATTGTTGTGGTAAAGGAAGAATAAAAGACTATGGGGTACGCTGTTACTGGCAAATGGTTACCTTAGTTCCACCTTATCATTCACTTTCTTTAACAGCACACACCTTTGTGTTTTATTCCTTACTTAAGTAAAAGTGACAAGATGAACGTTATAAGAATGGACTAAAAAGGGTTAAACATTCCCAGTATGTACACTTCAATCCAATTCCAACTCAATCTCACCTATATTTTATTTAAAATGATGTATGAAGAAAGTTGGAAATATTCTCTCTCTCTCTCTCTCTCTCTCTCTCTTTTTTTACCTAGAATAATAGAGCAAATCAGTTTTGTGCTTAGTGAAGTAGCTTATATTGATGCCTGAATCATCATGCACTCAGCTCAAAAGACATTGTTTGGCTCAGTCATGCCACTGGTACCTTTTTCCACAAAATGTAAGAAAAATTTAAGAAAGAAATATTCCCTTAAAGAAAAGCTATGAATGCTAACCCTTATTCTCAGCCTAACTTTACACCTCAGTTTGCACATGTGAATTCTTACAAATTTGCAGTTGTGAGACTGAGTTGGTAATTCTGTCAAACTTGAGTGTCAAATGTCGAAATCAGAAAAGGAAATCAAAGGGCAAGGCATTTCACATGGACATGTTTATTTTGTTTCTGGGATATTTTTTCATGCACAACCATTCCAGATGAATAATAGTCAGGATTGAAAGGCTTCACACATACTGAAGAAAGTCAGATGTTTTCAAAATACTGAATATAAAGTACAGAAAGGGTTGAATGTCAATGCAGAGATGAAATCAAAACACACGCACTGTTAATACAGAAACATTTTCATTTTTTTTCATGCACCATTAGAATTCGTGATATAAAATGGATTTTTAAGCTTTTATTTTTTTTTATCTGTCCTACCAAGGAAAGAGTACATTAAGCCCATAGACAAAAACTGCCCTTTATTTAAAAAGCAGATTATGAATTATACTGTGGTATGTATGTGGTAGTATACATGCTCCTTTGTTGTTGTTGTTTTTGTTGTTGTTGTTGTTGTTGTTGTCTTTGTCAGTGCAATCCAAGCAATTTTGTGGTTTTGACAGGCATTTTTGTTTGTTCTACACTTTACAGTCAATTTTTATTAAATTTGGTCATTTGTAATTAAATGTTACTAACCTTTTTCCTTAGGTGGAAGAAATTCTCCTGTTGATGTTATATGTGAAAGAATATGGCATAAAAATTTCAATTAACTAAAATTAGCATAGGAACTCAAAATAAATAAATAAATAAGAGAAAACTGCAATCGTAACTTAGAAAATAAAAAAAAGCACCACAATTTGATTACCTGAATTAGGTACATCTAAAAACAGTTTTTTGTTTATAACTGGGGTTGCAAAAAAAAATTTAAATACTTATTTAGTCAATGGACACAGTGGTGGCTAAGCTGAAATAACTGATATTGTGGACCTGAAAGTGTTCAATATGGAAGCTCATGTCCTTCAACATAGCTCTATGTATAGCACTGTATGCTTGTTCTCTTGGTTAGAGGTGCGAGCAGATGTTTAAAACGATATTTCAGCCTTCTGTGGTGCCACTGATCTTACTCAAAATTAGTTGTGACCGTGATTCTCAAAAGCAGAATGTGGTCATGGTTTTATTTGTTCAAACTATGGTGCACGTGACCCCCAGTTTAGAATTAAATGGTATTGTATTATAAACATAATTCTCGTATAGCTAACATATTTTATTTCATACTAACCTTTTCTCCTGATCACATGTGGCGTGTCATCTAAACACAAAAGTAGTGTGTCAAATTATCCCTTTGATGCAGCATATATTCATACAAACATACAGTATATTTAATGTGTCATCATCATGATTTCCTAAGCATGTGTATACATACCTTTATCTTCCATCAAGATATTAGAGAGATATGCTAAAAACATGTCCCTACGGTCAGAAAATTCCTCAACTGTGTCTGTGACAACTTTCATGGGATCAAAGTTAATGTCAGAAACACCACCTGGGGAAAATAAAAACAGAATTAAAATAAAAATAGAAAATAAATCAACATGTCTATTATTAAAATTCTCAGCCATTGTCATACCTTCATCCACAGAGAACAGGTAGGACACATGTGTGACAATGTTGTTTTTGAGGTTTTGTGCTCCTTCAATAACATCGCTGGCCAATTCAATGGGACTTGTGCTTGTTTTGGGAATCCAAACTAAAGAAAATAATAATAATAATAATAATAATAATAATAATAATAATAATAATAATAATATAAATAATGAGCTCAAATCACCTCATTGTATATTTTCAGGTCAAACTCATTCTTCTAATGTACAGGGCTTTTTAAATAGCTTCTACAGTAAACCACAGGCACTCCTCCTTACGCCTCTACTCCTGTTTTTACTTCTTGGAGTTCCCTGACATTAACAAGGCAAACTACAGTGCAGGGAACCAAAAACATTATTTATAATACATTTTCATAGCATGAGCTTGTTATGGTAGTATGTTGGTGCAGTGGTTAACACTGTCGCCTCACAGGAAGAAAGTTTTGTGTCCAATCCTTAAGGGCTGGGGCATTTCTGTGTGGCATTTGCATGTTCCTCCGGGTGCTTTGCTTTCCCTCCACAGTTAAATGGCATGTAGACTAAGTCACCTAACTACTCTAAATTACCCAGGTGTGAATAGGAGTGTGAATGGTTGTTTATCTCTGTGTTAGTCCTACGTTAGAATTGCCCAGGGTGTGTCCCACCACCTACCAGCAGTGCAATGAGTTCATTAATGACCTGGATAAGCTCACTCTCTCATGCTGTAAGAAGTTAGAATTGATTTAATATCAACCATAGGCACCACACTTTAATGATATCAGGGTTTGGCATCACCTCTGTGATTTCAGGCAGTAATGAATTGTTATAGCAAATTCATTTGTTTCCACTAAAAATTCTTACTTAAATTAACACTGCATTGCAAAAATACTGGCTGAAAATTGATTGGTTGACTGATTGATTAATTGACTCATCAGTTGATCGATTGATCGATGGGTTGGTTGGTTGGTTGGTTGGTTGGTTGGTTGGTTGGTACACTGATGGCTTGGTTCATTGGTTGGTTGACTGGTTGTTTGCTTAGTTGATTGGCTTAATGGTTGGTTGGCTGGTTGATTGCTTGGTTGGTTGACTGGGTGTTTGCTTGGTTGATTGGATGGCTGGTTGGTTGTCTAGTTGGTTGACTGATTGTTTGCTTAGTTGATTAGTCAGCTGGTTGGTTGATTGGTTGGTTAGTTGGTTGATTGACTATACTTCTTTTTCATGTATGATTATTAAAATTTGTGGTGTTAATGCAGTTACTGTGGTGATACTGCCTTGTTATTTTGCCTTTAACACTTTACAGAAACATGGTTGTTTTATATTTCACACAGGGCATGATTGTGTGTTTTCATGTACCTTCAAGGCCCTTGAACATTCCTGTGAAAAAGCTCAAGATGACCTTGAATATGACTGAAATATTTGCAATTGCATCAGCAACCATTTCCAGAGGATTGAGGACTACTGTATCCAACAGATCTAAACAGAACAGAGAGTAAAATTATATTTTGAAGAAAGGTATAAGCTTAAGGTATACCATTCAAACTCAACATACATTTGCCATTTTATTAGATTTCTGTTCGGGCACCCAATTGGCTAGTAACTGTGTGAATTTTTGTCTTAATTTCCTTCTTTTCAGCATTTTTGCCACGATTCTGCATTAATCCCAGGGCTTATTGAACAGTTGTTATCTCAAAATGAGGAGGTAAGTTATTTGTTTATTGATATCTTTTACTTGAATAAAGAAAATATTCAATCATCTTAACAGGGAATTACAAACTTATTTAACTAGTCATATGATAGGACATAATCAGGATGAACTTGGATCAGAAGGGTCAGGTCATGATGAGGATGAGCAAACTTGAGTTATAAAGATGAGTTACCTTCAAACATGTGAAATAAATATTCAGCCATGCTCCTAACCCAATCATTCATTTCATCTAATACATCACTGCCGGGTTTAAGGAAAGATGTGACTCCTTCACTTTCTTTGGGGAAACAAAAAATAAATTATTATATTCTTCAAAGTGGTGACAAGTATAAATATTCTTTGCGAAATTAAATCATTCTGGACTAAAATAATGATAAAGGCAAAAAAGTTTAAAGAAAGTTTACATCACCATGTATTCCTAACAGAAATGACTTCAAGGCATCAACCCACTCATTAACGGCAGCCACTGGATCAGTGATTACAGTAGGAACGTACTCTGTTAGGCAAAAAATGTTTTTAATTATTTGTATTCAAATATTTATACTTAGAAAACCTGCATTTGAAGTGATTAGACTTACCATGTGCATTAGTAAAAATGTCGTTTAAGTGGCTCATTTTGTCTGTAAAGCCCTCGACAGCTTCATTCACAGCTGTCATGGGATCTGAACTTATGTGTTGTAAATCTATATTTAAAAAAAAGAAACGAAAAGACAACATTGGTGAACTCATGATTTCTCTTTTCTGATAACCATTCCAGAGTCGTGTGATCATCTAAGCTACGTAGATACTTGTTAAAGTTATTAAGTCACTTACTCGTCAGCTGGTCATCACTCACAAAGTCAAACATAAAAATTCCAGCTGCAGACCAGGAGATTAGAAGAGCAGTGATGATCAGCCACTGCACAGGACGTTTTAAAACCCTCATGAAGCCATGGTTTCTGACCACAGGAGGCGTCAAGTGCACAGCTTCCTGATTTTGGATGTCCATAGTGATGGGCTCTGCTCCAGAATCTACAGTTTAGTAGGATGGAAATAAAAGAGAAGTAATTACTCAATGTGTTTCAGCAATTTATTCATTCATTCATTTATTTTCTGAACTGCTTAGTCCTAATTGGGGTTGCAGGGAGGTTCGCCGACTCTGGGCGAGGGCAGAGTACACCCTGGACAGCTTACCAGGCCATCGCAGGACAGAAACACACCGATGGCAACCCAATGGCCTACTCTTTACGAATGACAGCAATGGTTCTTTTACATGCCTCTCACCACAGACAGTGAGAGACATGACTGGCCTTCGATAACCCAGTTAGCTGCACTGGGTGGACAGCTGTGACAACTTGGTGATAGTGGGGCTGGAACACCTCATCTTCGGATCAGTAAGCCAGCACCTTACCACCAGGCCACCACTGCCCCAGCAATCATGGTGGATATTACACCTCCTTGCCAGTAGAGATCTCCCTCCCCAGTGTTCTAGCTTACCACATTCAGGTTACTTCCTGTTTTTAGAGCACATAAAGCCCAAAGCTCAACTTGAAGTCTCATTGATTTCTTGAACCTCTATCCTGTTGCCAGTGATCTGGAAGTTTCTCCAGTACCAATTGAAGCACCAATTCATAAAATGTGCTCCAATGAAGAAAGAAAGATGAAAGAGAGGATGTGTTTGCATCAAAGATGCTCGCGTGCTTCCGACATGGAAGTATTTTTTTTTTATATTGACACATTTTAAGCCTATGGTATAAGTGCCAAACAGCATTTCAAGTAATAAATCCATTTGCTAAAGTCCCCTTAAATCAAAGCTTTAATGAGCAAGGATGTCCAAGTTTGTAAACCTCTTCTGTTTGTATTTAATTTTCATACATTCCTTCTCCACTTCCTTGAAAGGAGGACTTAAGAAGTGAGTAAAGGAAATGAGAAGAAGGGGCACAAATTAAAAAATTATATGCAAACCCAGTCAGTACAACATATCTCTGAGTAGTAATCCTGATAATGTTCACTCTGATTGCTATTTCGAAATTGTTTACTGCAAGCAGTGTTGTTTCGTTCTATGCTTAGTCTTTGCCAGATCCTTGCAAGGTTTTGGATATTTTTAACTCTCCTGCATATTAATCATCAACTATCTCCCCAGTCTTGCATGTTATAGACATTCAATACTGCTACTGCAAATAGGGCAGGCCATGGAGTTTTGAATAAAACAGCTCTTGAGTGTTTAACAAAAATTGCCCATGTGTTTTATGATATGTAAGTCCTTATAAGGTTTCCTTTTAGTGTTCCATAGTAACAGCTAGTCTGTTGGCACTCCTTTTAAAATTATGAGCATTTAAAAAGTCTATGGTCTTGATTTGACCTTTTCATGTCACTCATGGTCAAAGGTATTTGTCTCAGTTAAAAGACCATATATGGTTTCCTATTAGTGCTCCATAGTACCTGCATGAATATGGACACTCGTTTGTAAGTTATTTGCTTCAAAATCCTGTAACCATTATTTTGACCTTTCAAGGTGACTCAAGGACAAGGGTAATTGTGTCATTTAAAAGCAGGTATATTTTGTTTCTATTAGTTCCTCATTCCATCTACAAGTCTGTGTCACTTTGTTTCAAAAATGCAAATAATTTCAATTTAACATAGGAAATGTTTCAACTCTGGAACCTTGCTCTGATTTTGACCTTTGACCCAGACATTCCAAAATCAATTAATCTCTGGAACTATGTACTATAACTATGGCTAATAAACAAAAACACTTAAAATACCAATTTTTCAGAAAAATTGAAAGGTGTCGCTAATTTTATTTTTTTGACTTTTGCATAGCATGAATGAACTTCAAACCATATGGAATGGTTTAGCGATTAAAGAAATAGAAAATACAGTACACTAATACAACTTAACAAAATAAAGATAAATCAGAAACCAAGTACTATTCAAGTATTTATTTCATGTAATATTGGATCATA
>JBCNYH010000022.1:21861384-21876215 GCA_039654325.1 Tandanus tandanus | reverse complement strand
TATCTATCTATCTATCTATCTATCTATCTATCTATCTATCTATCTATCTATCTATCTGTCTATCTATCTGTCTATCTGTCTGTCTGTCTGTCTGTCTGTCTGTCTATCTGTCTGTCTAATAATAACCTATCACTAGTTGCTGTCCTGCGTCTCCTCCGCCCATTTCCCTCTGAAATCCCGCCCTCTTTTAAAATCCGACTTTTGATTGGCTGGGATTGCTTTTTCAATTCGGTGATGAAATTTAGGGCGTTGTACATCGCATCTCATTAACAAAAGAAACAATTTCATTAGCTTTTTTATATATATATCCCCATATCTCTTCTCTCTAATTATTTTCGGAAGTATTTAGTGTTCTTTTCCTTCCGCGTGTGAACTTCTATCCCGGGTTTTCTTCACGGTGTTTATTTCGTGTTTTTATTGGTTGAAAAGGCGGTGAAGAAGAAGAAGGCGCTCGTGCGGTCCGTCGCTCTTTGTTCATTCATTCATTCGGGGTTTCTTTGTTGTGCGTGAATTTTGGTGAAAGCATGGGAGCTCAAGTGGCTAAAAACGGCGCAAAAGAGGAAACCGCTGCAGAAAAAGCAAACGGACAGGTAACAAACACTCAGAGAGGGAAAAAGGGAGTAATATGAGCTAATATGTGGATGTTAAAACTGTGTGGGCGATGGGAGGGAAGCAGCATCCCTCAAAGGCTGTGATGAAAAATGAACAATGAAGACTCGCTGGTTTAGAAAGAAACAGCGTTTATAAATGCAGCTATTTGTAAGAAAGTCCCATTTTATGCTAATTTATGATATTTAGCCAATAAATGTTATCCGCGCGTGCATGCGGGGACTATTTAATTCTAGTCTATAGTATAAATTCCAAACTGCATTGTTCCAGGTATTTATTTGTAATTCAGCTCACGTGCACACCTGCATTTATTGTGAAAATTGTGTGTTCGTTATATTTTGGGTTGAAATTTTAGTTGGAGGTGAATATGGTTGTGTAAAAGGGAAAGATAAGGAGCAGGTCGGTTGCTTTTGTTAAGGCTGTTTGGCGTCGCGCGTGCAGAGCCATGAAAGTACCACGCCTTGATTTAATTTAGAAATGAACCCCATCTACAGAATGAAGGGGAATCTGGGTTCATTTTTGCGCAAAGTGGCCCTTTTTTAGCCTGTTTTATTATGCCACAGGTCTGTGCTGGATTGCGACTCGGATCATTCCAACACAATGGGTTTGGTGAAGTGGCGTTGCTGTGGTTTTTAACCCTCCATCTTGCTTTTCTCAATTCAGACAGCAAGAGCTTCCATCCAGACACTGGGCTTCACCCACGTGGCGAGCAAATCCACTGCAATCAGACACAATTTGGGAAAATGAACCAAAATTCTGTGGTGCACAGCAAGTCTGATTGCATGAATCTTGATCAGTTGAATCAGTACAGAGATGTGATGCAATCTGTGCTCCTGTCTCACTGTTTAAACATGGAGGGTCTTTTAGGGGGGCTGGGAGGTGGTTGTTAAAATCAGGGTTCTTTTAGCAACCATTTGGGTTGCAGGAGGAGAGGTTTTCCAGAAAGCTTTTATTAGGATTCAAATTAATTGGACTCATATATTCGGTTCAGGTTTCTGAAATGCTAATACAATGGGTCGGTGCTGTTGTACTGTTGATTTCATAGCTTCAGTTGTTTCTGAGCAAGCAAATCTGTCTTTAACACTAATAAATACATTTAGGGCTTTTGGAGCAATTGTGTCGCAGTGTGGTTCCTGAAGGAATCTCCAACAGAGGAGCATTTGGAAGAACAACTGTAAATGATGATCTGGGGATTTTTATTTATTATTTTTTTTTACTGTAATACAGTCCAAACAATGCAATACAAAAAATGTACATGCTGTAGGATGTACACTGTATGCATTCATCAGTTCTCGAGTACGGGAGGGGGGGAGGTTAAACTTTTGTTCTTTTTAACAACCGTTTTGGTGCAGTATTGTCTCTGGAGGCGTTTCAGCAGTGCCACTGGAGAGAAGTTCTGAAAACTGTTCAAAAATCTGTTTTTCCAAGAGCTGTTTGATTTCTCAGTTCAAGCATGACTACTAAAGTTGGTCATGAGCTGATGAGTTCAACTGTTTGTGTGTGTGTGGGCAGAGAAAGCACAGAGTATACTGAATATGGAATGTTCAGGCACTCAAATGAGATTCCAGCAGGAAAGATGAAGCCCTCATGCTTGGTTGGTTTGGATCGGTTGATGGCCTGTACAAATGTGAAAATGACTTTTGGACTTCTCCCTTCTTTTCTAGGAAAACGGGCATGCTAAGACAAATGGCAATGCCTCCCCTACGGCAGACGGAGCGGCCGAGGAGGTCCAGGCCAATGGCAAGCACGCTGCCGATGGCGAGGTGAAGGCTGAAGATGGAGCAGCTGAGAAGGTGACGGAGGAAGGTGCTGCCGAAAGTGCTCCGGTAGCCAATGGTGAGGACTCAAGCAAACCAGAAGAAAACAGCTCTGCATCCGGGAGTGGCGAACCTGCCAAGCAGAAGAAGCGCTTTTCCTTTAAAAAGCCGTTCAAACTCAGTGGCTTCTCCTTTAAGAAGAGTGCCAAGAAGGAAGCCGAGACTGAGGAAGCAGCCGCTCCGACTGAGGAAGGCAAAGATAAAGCTGAATCTGAGGAGCCTAAGCCAGAAGCATCTGAAGGGGAAGAGAAAGGGAAAGACGAAACAGCCGAGGGGACCACAGCTGATAAGCCAAACGCAGACGAGGAGAAAAAAACAAGCGGTGAGCAAAAGGCCGAGACGCCAGCGGAAGAAAAACCAGACGAAGCTCCAGCTGAAGAGCCGGCCCCGGCGCCAGCTGAGAGCTCAGATGCTCAACCTGCTGCAGCTGAAGAATAACAAGGTTCACCAGGTGATGACGGCTTTTTAATGAAGTAATAAGGGGCTGAACCACGGAGGCTTTTTGTACAAAAACAACAACCAACTAACGACCTTTCAAAGTCCTAATCCCCTCCATAATTTCATCCAGTTCTCCATCTGATGTGTCTCTGTGGTGCTCCAAGGAAGGATCTCTGATTGATTGTAGCATGAAAGGATCTTGTTCCAGTATTGCGTGTGTGTGAGCGTGAGTGTGTGTGATGCAGTATTTTTTTTTTTTTTTTTTTTTTTTTTTTCCCCCGCAACTTTCTTACCTGTAAACCTTCTTAGGAAATTGCAATGTTAGTTGAAGTATTTGGTGCCATATAATTTAGTTTTCTTTCTTTTTTTTTTCTTCTTCTTCTTCTTTTTTTTTTTTTTTTTTTTGTGTGTGGTGCATGCTAGGAAAGCGGTGCTACCAAAAAGCAAACGAGGCGTGTTGATGAATCCCAGATCGAATTGCGGTCTGTTTTTACAAATCACAGGTTATCGTTTCAGAACGGGTGCTCAAATATTACACCAGCAGCACCGCTCAAATCCGGCAGCACTGTGTGCTTGTATAGGCTTCATGTCTTTAACCTTTTTAAACTTTTTGCAGTCGTATAGGTGACGTCTGACCCTCTTCTAACCCTGCTGTAGATCCAACATGTTGACCTGTGATGACTAATACAGTTAGTTTTTTTGTTTTTGTTGTTGGTTCGTTTTTTCCTACAATGCTGTGCAAGTATATATAAAAGTTGCCAGTGCAATCATATAGATGACAGTTTGCTGTAAATACTCAAGGTCTGACACTACCTGGTTTTTAAACGGAATGTAACTTTGCGTACAGAAGTATGAATTCAACTTCAACGGGCACAAAAAAACAAATAAAGGATTAAAGAAAAAGTGTCTGTGTGAATTTAATCAGTTTATATGCTCACTAGTTGTATGTGTATATAAACAATGTTGAAAATGTGAGGCTCTCTCTATATATATTTCTCTATCCCATTGAAATCAGTGGTAGTACCCAGGCCTGAATTTTTAAATAACATTATTTCTTGATTTAGGAATTATTTGGCCTAGAGACTTTGCATCTTGTCACAGGAGTGTGTCTTCTGAAAGAATTGAGCACACGGGTTAGCAATAAATGGTTTAATTTTTTTTTTCATGTACTTTTTTTTTTTTTTAAGATTATAGAATATTCATAAAACCATCATTCTACGTGTCTTTAAATTTTTCATTGTTTGGTCAAGAAGTCTCATTCCAAACCTATCAACTATTATTAAATCTAGACCAATCATAAAGCTGGTCATTCAGTTTGTGTGCCTCATCAGTATGGTTGTGCTAATAAAATGCTGAAATGGTTTTGTTTTAAAGTGTTAAAGAATTAGATTCTTAAATTGGGAGATATTTCCTCATGTTTTGGGTTCATATTTTATCTAGGGAGAAAAATTATCAATGTCAGTCCAGTAATGAGTTAAAACACTGACTTTAAAATACAAAACATTTACTGTAACCGTGCAGGTCAAACAACCGTGTCAAAGTAAACCATGTGTTTGGGCCACTGACAGACTGTTGGATGTGTTCAAGAACACGAAAAGAATTCCTTCAGTGATACAGCTGTGTTTACTTCAATAACTAAAGAAATCAAAGAAAATGGGTTCATACGTTGTTTTACCCTTTTCTTCTAGTCGCTGATGCAGCTCCACAGTCAGTGCATGTAGTTGATTAATTCATGAGGGAAATGTCTTCTGACATTTACAAAAGTAGAAGGCTATTTCCAAAGTAGTGTTAAAAGTACCTTTGAAATTTACTTCTTCATGAATCATGTGTGACTTCTCTTTTTTTGACTCTTTGATCTTAAACACTAATAATGACATTATGAGCCTTTCCACATTCAAACCCATCTGGTTACTTTACCCTGTAGGCTTACAGTGGTCTAACGCACTTCACCGATTTTTGTGCCTGGGAGAAATCTAGACCCAAATGGATTGGAAAAAACGGCTAAAGTTAAGGGGGAAAAAAATATAAGTTTAGGTGGGTAGAGTTTTCTGGGATTTGTACACCCGAGTCTACTGGCTCATCAGTCCGGAGCTTATTGTGGTTTCTGTAGCAGGAAGCAATGAGTTCAGCTGCTCCTGGATGGGATGCTAATTCAAGTTACCTTCTTGTATTTTACTCGTACCCATTTATACTGCTGGGCGGACAAAAGTACACTTGTGGTTAAGACCTTGCCTGGGGATTTTAGCACAGGGACGGGATTCAGACTCACGACCTCTCAGGCATGAGCCCAGCACCCAAAGCATGACACTACCATCCCCACATCACAAATTCGGCTCAAGTTTGAAAGATGGATTCAAACCTTTTTACATCAGTTTTACTGCTGTAGTTCTAAATTTGAAATGAGTGGTGTGGGGTTTTGAGGATTAATATTGGTAAATTGGGAAAAGTACATGATCACAGATATGGCTGTGAATAAGTAAAAGACCTGGTGGATTGAAATGGTGTCATTGGTTTTCATCAGCATTAAAAATAGTTCAGAAAAGAAATCTATATGATGTAATAAATGCAAATCTGTGATGATCCTAATGCAAGATATGTTGGGGAATTAAATAAAAAAGATTAAATGAGGGGCAGTGGTGGCCTGTTGGTAGGGTGCTGGATGACTATTATGGTGAGAGACATGGAAAAGAACCATTGCTGTCTTTCGTCAACAGCCTGGCGAGCTGTCCAGGGTGTACTTTGCCCTCTGCCCAGAGTCGGCTGAGATGGGCGCCAGCCTCCCCGTGACCCTAATTAGGATTAAGCGCTTCGGAAAATGAATGCATACATGGGGGTGGGGGTAGAGTCTAAAGTCAAAATAAAAAAATATATATATATATCTTTTTTGAGGGAAAAAAGTCAGAAATTATTTGATAAGAAAAAGGCAGAAATCAATTTTATTGTATGGATACTGGTCTGGTGATGTGGTGATTATTTACCAACTTTTTATTATTAAACTCAATTCTGAAAGATCACATAAAAACACCCCCATTTGACAATACTGACTTTAAACTCAGACAGCACAGATCTTCTCTCAGAAATGATCTCTGAAGGTGTAATGGTAGGCATGTCCTCCTCACAGCAATGTCCTGGTTTCGAGTCCCGGGCTCAGCGAGGGCGTTTCTGTGTGGAGTTTGCATGTTCTCTTCATGCTTATGTGGATTTCCTCCAGGTACTCCAATTTTCCCTAGGCTAACTGGTAGTTCCAATTTGCCTATTTGTAAGTGTGAATGGTTCTGTGTGTGTTTGTCCTGCGATAGATTGGCCAGCTGTCCATAGTGGACTAATAAGTGGCTCTAGTACACTTCCATATTTAATATAATGAAAAGGTGTTGATAAATTTTCTATAAAATGTGCTCTGACAATAAAAACAATTCTGCCTCTAATCAAACCACAAGTTTAGTATTATTACAAGAATGCACTCATTCTAATATAGTATTATTATTTTTTAATTTATAATTCTCGCTTTTATGCTCCACATTAATTAATAAATTGATTGAAAGACACATTTAACCAGGGGAAAAAAAGCAATAGTTGATATGATGAATATTGTCTAATAAATAATAATGGAGGGAGTATCCTGTGTCAGTACTTTGGAACACTCAGGGGCAAAGCTGTAATGTTAAGTTTTTCTATGTGATAAACTCTGTGGATGGAGAATGTCACAGTTCAAGGTTCTTCACTAAGAAACTAGTTTTAAAAAGGGTAATTAATAAAGAGGAGTCTAAAGATTGAATTTATTTATTTTTTGCTATACTCTATTAATCCCGCAAGGGAAATTATTGCCTCTGCATTTAACCCATCCAAAGTGAGCACACACTCATAAACAGTGAGCACACACATGGAACAGTGGGCTGCCACACACTGGGGTGCCTGGAGAGCAGTTGGTGGTTCGGAGCCTTGTTCTAGGGCACTTCAGCCATGAAGGTAGAGGAAGGGAAGGTGCAGCTCACTCCGCCACTTCCACACATTTTTCCTGCTGGTTCAGGAATCGAACCAGCGACCTTTCGGTCCCAAAGCCACTTCTCTAACCATTAGGCCATGGCTGCCCCAACGGATGGTCCTGCTGTTCCATAATTGAGGACAGGAACATGTTTCATGGTCACTCTGTAGTACTAAATGTAAATATAAATGGATAAAGAATACAGTGTGTTGTTCTGTAATACCACCAGTGCAGCTAACTGGGTTATGAGGTCAGTCATGTCTCTTACTGTCTGTGGTGAGACGCATGTAAAAAAAAACCCCATTGTTGTCGTTCGTAAAGAGTAGGGTTGTCGTCAGCGTGTTTCTGCCCTGCGATGGCCTGGTGAGCTGTCCAGGGTGTACTCTGCCCTCTTGTAGTATATATAAACATGATTTTGCTTCCTCCAACCAAACTGAATGCAACTGAATATGTGGTTGATTTACGCACAAACCTTTGGCAATGTATAAATATACTCTGAACATCTAATGATATATGCACTACAGCACCACCATGTGGTGCTGCTAACTGATGAATCTGAGTGTTAAGATGTATTAAGATCCAAATTCAGCAACTACTTCATAGAAGTCATTTAATGTCAAAGGACTGGGAAAGCTTTTCAAAAGGTCTTTTAGATGTTATAATCACAATTGATAAGACACTGGTGAGCCAGGGTGAGTAATCGCCATTTACTCATTTTCATTTCCATTTATTCATTTGGTGGATGCTCTAAAAAAATCATTTGCAGTCATGAGAACTGTTAAAGGAGCTGAAAAATAAATAGATGCAAACATTACATTTACACCTCCCTGCAACCCTAGTTGGAGTGAGCTGTTCAGCAAATGAGTGATTGAGTAAGAAAAATGTCTTTCACCTTTCAGCTAATTAGCATTTTTTAACTTGGCCATTATCCTTAATATGCATTCTGTAATAATTAGGAAAATTATTAGCAGAAATGGAATACAATATGAAATAGAGTATTCATATGTATGCAATTAGTGTATAATACTTGTGGGTGGCATGGCAGTCTAGTGGTGAGCACTATCACCTCACAATATTGATGGATAAGTAGTACAGATAATGGATGGAGGTCTGGATGGATGGATATAATTATTTGTAACTATGTATAGTGAGTGGCACAGTAGGGGAGTGGTTAGCATGTCAGTCACAGCAAGAATTTCCTGGGATTGAGGCATTTCTGTGTGAAGTTTACAAATTCTTCCCGTGCTTGTGTGGGTTTCCTCCAGGTACTCTGGTTTCCTCCCACAGTCCAAAGACATGCATGTTATTCTAATTGGCTGTTCCAAATTGCCCCTAGATATGAGTGTGGATGGTTGCCCAGTATCAGCTGAGATGGGTGTCAGCCTCCCCGCAACCATAATAGGATTAAGCAGTTTAGAAAATGAGTGATTGAGTGAGAGAGTGAACAAGGTATAGTTGTGTTTTCCTAAGATTAGAACAAACCCCTTGTATTTACACCGAGCTGCCATATTGTGCCACTACAGTAGCCCAAATTGGACAAACCTATAGTGAGCACCTTTTGCATTTTTGCAAGTGACAGCATGAATATGAAAGATTGCATTGCACTGAAACCCTGCAATTTTAAAGTTCCAGCTATATGACAAAGTTACAGTAGAGAATTGGCTCAGCTAGTTAGTGTTCAAGCTTTGACTGAGAAGAGTGTATTAAGTGCACAGTTTAGGGGGTAAAGAGCTGGACAGACTAAAGGGCCGAAGCACTCCTGCATCACTCTTTAGTAGGAAGACATAAAGGGAGGGACAAATCACCTTGGCGCCTTTATCCTCAGGTCGACAAATGGCACTATGGTAATGTAGGAAACCACTAACCAACGTGAATATACAGTGGCTTGCAAAAGTATTAACCCCCTTGGCATTTTTCCTGTTTTGTTGCCTTACACTATGGAATTAAAATTGATATTTGGATATGTTTTATCAGTTGATTTACACAACATTCCAACAACCATCAAAATGAAGAAATTGCTTGAAGCAAAACTGCTTCAGCTTCATATATTTGCGGAGTCTTCCACATGCCTTTTTGTGAAATGTAAACATGCTTTCTTATTTTTTTCTGTAAATAATGGCTTTTTCTGGCCACTCTTCTGTAAAGCCCAACACTGTGGACTGTGGACAGATACATCAGTCTCCATTGGGGAACTTTCCAGTTCCTTAAGGGATACCCCCCTTAGGTCCAAGGGCTCAGTGAGGGTGTTTCTGTGTGGAGTTTGCATGATCTTCCCATGCTTGCATGGGTTTCATCTGCGTATCCTGGTTTCCTCCTACAGTCCAGACATGCACTAGGCTAGTTGGCTGTTCCTTGCCGCTAGGTGTGTTATTGTGTGTGTGTGTGTGTGTGTGTGTGTGTGTGTTGGCCCTGCAATGGTCTGGTGAGCTGTTCAGAGTGTACCCCCCGCCTTCACCCAGTGTTGGCTAAGATAGGCGCAGGCCTCCCCATGACCCTAATAGTACTAAGGGGTTCTGAAAATGAGTGAGTGAGAGTGAGTGGATTTAATGTTGCTTCTTTTCTTTTAGATTTAAAAAAAATAAAATAAACTTTCCCCCCCATTTCACTGTAAGGTAATAAAACAGGAAAAATGTCAAGTGGATGAATACTTTTGCAAACTATTGTAAATGAACCTGTTGATGAAAGGTGTTTAAACTAAAAATGAACATATTATTTATGGAGACTTCTTACATCAATGTTAAGTAAACTTCTCACACAAAGCCTTACATGAACAGTTACATGTTTTTCCTTGTTACTAACATGATTTCTTAAAAATCTCTTTATTATTAGACTTCAATTACATTTCTCTTTCATTCTAAAAGTCCCTGTAAATAACCTGTTGCTATTGAAACAATAACCTATGAGAATGAGTCCATTAAGATATGCATAATTTTTTTTGTATCAATGTTTGACTCTTCTGAATATTTAAGCATTTCCAAATGCTACCCCTAGATCAGTGTTTTATTGTTCAGGGTTTTCCTTTGCTTTAACACACCCAGTTCAAACAGATAAATAAAGTGATTTTTTTTGTCTCTGGCAAATCTTGTGTTTTCCTGTGAGGAAGGAAAACAGAGCACTGTACAGTCCATGGGTCATCTAGGACTGATGTTTGTGACCCTTGTTGTTTGACACCCCCTCTCTTCCTCCTTATTTCCTTATTAAGCTCTTCCTTACTGAGGTAATTTATGATTTACATCTGGAGTCTATAATACAAACGTTTTAGCCTTCATTCAAACAGATGTGCTGATATATCACCGGAATAGTTTTTTCCTATTCAAAACCCATGTCTTAACCCAAGTTCTTTCTAAGTATAAATGTGACGACAACAGACAGCACTGGGATGTTTTTAGTCTTTCCGCAGCAGCCTAAGGCATTTTTATACCATGCCATTCCATTCCTACACTCCCATATTAACCTGACATCTTAGTTGGAGACCACAAGAAGGGTGTGTTTTCAACCAATATTTCTGTTCCAAGTTGGTGCAATAACTGTGCCTTCTGGATGCTAAAGGTTGCCTTATGCTTATGGCTTCACTACGGATAGCTGGTATTCAGCCTAGTCTAACAATTATTAAATCCGTGGTTGCTCTTGATTGTAACACCTCTACATTTAAATTTCTTCCACCCCCAGGGTCCTTCGACTCAGCCATATGATGATAGTGCCTCAGGGTTCCTGTGGCTTGCGGCTATCACTTGCTTGGTTGAACTCCACCCAGCAGCTTCTATTTGACTGCTTGACTGACCAATAGCTTTTTTAGTATGCTTACCAAGGGACACTCCCAAAATATTTAGACTACTTACATACACCCAGAGCAAGAAACATACAGTTTAAACTGTGGTCCACACCAACACACAAGCTCTGATTACTTGCCAAAGCTAATATTATTATTGTATGTATAAACTTTGGTTTACACATAATAAGGATAGAAAACTAACTTGGCCATGGTAGATGTAAATATTAGCACTTTTAGAGTCACAGTGAATCACA
This sequence comes from Tandanus tandanus, assembly GCA_039654325.1. NCBI lineage: Eukaryota > Metazoa > Chordata > Actinopteri > Siluriformes > Plotosidae > Tandanus > Tandanus tandanus. Next base: position 21,865,343 of record JBCNYH010000022.1, on the reverse strand, counting down.
AGAACCCCGGGCATGAGTCAAGAACAGACCAAGCGTAAACACAGTCATATCTATGGGCAATTTAGAGTAGAAAATCCACCTCCTGACATTTGTGGGAGGCTGAAGGAAACCAGAGAACCCAAAGTAAAACCCATATGAGATTTTATCCAAAGTCTTCTTTAAGTGGGCATTTTCCTTCTTCAGTGTCTCAAGCTCAACTTCGAAGTCTTTGAGCCATTGCTTTTAAATCCCAGTTTATTTGCAAACATTCTGATTGAAACTAAAATGAGTTAGACACCCGAGCCAAGAGACAAGGAACCGCTCGCTAACACCTCATGGACAATAACCTAATCTGTAAAGTGGAAATCCATGCCCCAGCACTTTAAAAGTTAAGGTGCTGCATGATTGTGCTACCACCATAAAAAATTGGACAAATTTGGTACTTATAGAGATACTTACTGTATTTATTTAATTAGATTATTATCTTAGCTGGATTTGCTGCACTAGCTTATTTTTGCTTGTGATAGCAAGCCAAATAACCAACACAACAAATCAAATATCTTTAAGACTTTATTCTTTATATTCTTTATTCTTATCATTGTGGTTTACAAAGTACAGTTATGTTTTAATGCATAACATTTAGAATAGATTGGGATGTCTTGTATGTTTCGTAATAATCATTATGACAATTTCACAATGTTTAAATCAAAGAATTCATTTTGTGTAATTGATTAGGTAACATTACCAAAAACATGGTTTACAAAAATAGATAAAAATGAAAATCACCCTTTCAAATTAGAAAACAAAACAAAAGAACAACAAAAAAAATAAAAAAAATCAGAATATCATTAAACTTCACATGCTTTCTCCACCCTAAAAGCAAATAAAGATGACTGTTTATGTATTTAACTGCCTTTATGTCCCTGATAGCCTGTTACATAAATTATGTCCTTCTTTTTGGTACCCACTGCTTGGGATTTTCAAGTCAAGATACTTCTATTTCTCGAAACCAAAGATAAACCTGCTTGGATATTTTTGTTATTTGAGAAATAGTAAGAAGCTTTAAAAGTTATGGTATGGCTGGATGACTGCATCACGTAGAAGCAATCAGGAAACCACTGAAGGAACAGTGGACATTGTCAGCAGCAAAGACACCATTTGCCTCATCATCAGGGATCTGGACATAAACGGTATCCTGCTCATTAAGCTGAAGGACAGCACTACCAGACATCTGGTCCAGGAAGCCCTTGTTGTACTCATCATAAGTGAACATGACTGGGTCTTCATTTTTGTACAGTGCTACCAAAGCATTAGCTCCATTCACATGCATGCTGTATGAAAAATAATAAACTCCAGGAATCTGGCAGGTGAAAATACCGGTAACAGGATCATAGTGATTCTCAGCATTGTAAACAATTTGTTCAAACTTAATAGGGCTACCAGCAGTAGGATAAGGTGTTGTAGTTAAGGCGGTAAAAGCAGACACTGGGCTCTTGATAAAAGGTTCCTTGACAAAAGTTCCTTTACTTTCTGCAATAATAACCTCACCAGGAGGACCAGGTGGGCCAGGAGGGCCAGGTGGTCCACTTTCACCTGGAGCACCATCTGATCCAGGAAGACCTGGTGGACCTTGCGGTCCAGGAATTCCTTTAGCAGCAAGACCCGCAGGGCCAGGTGAGCCAGGAAGACCGGGGTGACCTTTAGCTCCTGGTGCACCTGGTGAACCAGAAGGTCCAGTAGCTCCTCTTGCCCCTGGGGCACCTGCAGGCCCTTGCTCACCAGGTGTTCCAGCATTTCCTGTATGACCCTTAGGACCAACAGGCCCAGTTGCTCCAGGAGCACCAGTTGCACCTGTTGCGCCAGTATCTCCTTTGCTACCTGGAGCACCTGTAGCTCCCCTTTGGCCTTGTGCGCCTGTTGCACCTGGGTAACCTGATTTGCCCTCAGGTCCCTGTTGCCCCTGTTCTCCCTTATGTCCCTTAAAGCCTTGAGGCCCCATTGGACCTGTTTCACCCTTTTCACCTGCAGGTCCCTTTTCTCCTGGGAAACCTCTTGGACCCTGAGAACCAGATGGACCCATTGGGCCAGTTGCACCTGTATATCCTGTTGGCCCTCTTGCACCTGGCTCACCTTTCTCACCTGTTGCACCAGGGCTACCTACTGGACCCGTGTCACCTTTTAAACCTGGACCACCTGGCTTACCATAACCTGGACTACCGGGAGAACCAGGTGCTCCTGTTGCTCCCTGAGGACCTTTAGGGCCTGTAGGACCTGGCAATCCAGTAGCACCATTTTCACCTGGTTTACCTGGCATTCCAATTCCATGAGCTCCAGTATTACCTTTTGCTCCAGTTGGTCCCATAGGACCAGGTGCCCCATCACGACCAGGTGAACCTCCCTTACCTGGCTCACCTGGGTAGCCAGGGTTACCTGGTTTACCTACACCTGGCTGACCAGGTGCGCCTACAGGTCCCATAGGTCCTGTTGCACCAGTCTCACCTGGTGGCCCTTGAATGCCAATACCTCTGTCTCCTTTTTGTCCTGGTGCACCAGGAATACCTGGATGTCCTTTAGTACCTGGTGATCCTCTTGGTCCCACTGATCCAGGCAAACCAGCTGGTCCAGGTTTGCCAGTAGAAGATAGACCAGCAGGCCCAGGGCTACCAGAAGATCCAGGAGCACCCCTTGGTCCCTGAGGTCCAGGTGCACCAGTATCTCCCTTAGGTCCAGGTGATCCATTTGCACCTGGTTTGCCTGGTCCACCTGGGGTACCTGGCTTTCCAGGTGCTGAGTAGCCAGCAGGTCCAGGGGGGCCAGGTGGTCCCTGAGGCCCTGGAAATCCCTCAGCACTCTCACCAGGGGGTCCGGGAGGTCCAGGAGGTCCAGGTTCACCTGGCTCACCTGGGGCACCTGGCTCTCCAGCTACAGAAACCACTGTGGGGAGGGTGAAAAATGCATCTTAGCATGTATCAAATGGACAGATGAGCATAACTATGCAATTTTTATTTTATTTTCATTTTCAATCGTTTCAACAATTCTGAAGAAGAAATATCTAAGTGTATTTTATTGTAAATAGGAATTCTATAGTGTTACAACCTCTGTAAACTGTTGCACAGGCTAAACACCACAGTAGACAGGTTGCCAACCCTGGTACTGGAGTAACCCCTGTCTTCCCAAGACCAGCCCTTGTACCCCTGTACTCCAAGACCAGCGTTTGACTGTTGTATTTTAAAATGAGTAAATATTTAGTGGTTTAAAGAAGCCCTTAACTAAAATCAACTGCTTGAAAGAGTTTTTTTTTTTAATCTATATTGTTGCATTGGAAATTGGACAATAAATAATGTTTTAATGTTTGTTTGTTTATGTTATTAAATAAACAAATACATAAATAATAAAAATAATTATTAAATAAAATATATTATGCTCAAATTTGGATAGGATGAATAAGGCCATGAATAATGTTTTACATTAATGTATAACCTTGAGTGTTTGAATTGAGGTATAAGAGTTAAGGCATTTTGGTTTAAATATACACTATGACTGGGATTCAGATTCAAGTCCTTACTTTGAGTTAAGGTGTATAAGGAGAAATTCAGCCTATTTTTTAATTTAAGAGAGATTAGACAGGATAGAACCGTCTTTTATTGCTTTTAAATGCATTTGTGTTCCTAAATTAATGGAAAGCTTGTATGAAGACATGATAAAATAGGTATGTTTCCTCGACAGCTAAATAGCTGATAAAAGGATTTTGTCCAGAAGTCCTGCTTCTCTGGACATTTTAGATTTAATAATTTTTTCATTACATTGTAAAAATTTTTTTTATTAGTTTTATAATTTCAAAATTTCAAGCACCACTTTTAATTTTTGAAAGAAATATTTGTATTTTCATTTTAGCATTGCAAAAAAAAAAAAAAAAAAAGAAAAAAAGAAAGTCCCCATCTATAGTCAACCCTGCGCTGTCACGCGGGCGAGGGTTTTTT
>JBCNYH010000022.1:21823930-21839846 GCA_039654325.1 Tandanus tandanus | reverse complement strand
AAGCTCATTTCAGCCGCTTGTATTCGCGATCTCGTTCTTTCGGTCACTACCCAAAGCTCGTGACCATAGGTGAGGGTTGGAACATAAATTGACTGGTAAATTGAGAGCTTTGCCTTCTGGCTCAGCTCCCTCTTCACCACGACGGACCTTCTACAAGTTCTACAAGTACATCAAATAGTTATAATATGTAATATAAGTCAATGAAACATAGTTATAATATGAAAAATGTCAATGAAACTCAAAAAGAGGGCCCTTTAGAAGGTGAAGGAAATTAATAGTTTGTATTAATATTAACATTGGACAAAAGTAAAATGAGAGCAAGAATATGACATTAAACATGTTGTAAAACGTTTAAAAAGGTCATGAATATAAACGGAAGTAGCAAAACCTAGCAGCAAAATCTTTCATTTTAAATAATATTCAATTTATCAGCTTCTTTAACAGAATAATTAAGATCAATTGTCTCAGTCCTGAGTTCAAGTATTTAAAGTTTGCATGTTCTTCTTGTGCTTGCATGGGTTTCTTCCAGGTACTCCGCTTTCCTTCCACAGTCCAAATTCATGCACATTAGGCTAATTGGCTGTTCCAAATTGCCCCAAGCTGTGAGTGTGAATGGTTGTGTGTGTTGGCCTAGCGATGGTCTTGCGAGCTGTTCATGATGTACCCCGCCTTCACCCAGTGTTGAGATCCTATTCGGACTAAGCAGTTCAGCAAATGAGTACTGAGTAGTAGAATGGTTGTAGTGTTTCCTAGAATTTTATATTATTTTCTTTAAAAATATGTCAATGTGAGTCTGGAAATTTGTCTTGGATTGAATTACTGGATAAAATTTCAGGTGAAGTTATAAAAGAATGAATAAAAGGCTTATGATCAAGCCGGAGATGAATTTCAATGACTGGAGTATTTAAAATCAAGTCCAACATATTGCATGCTTTCTAAAGATTTTCACCCCAGTCATACGCCATGTATCTTTTTTTTTTTAACCCAGCCTGGGCTTTGCAATTCAGCAAATTATAATGAAATTAACCAAATTATATTCTTTTCATTTGGAAACCTACTGTAATCTATACATTCACCCTTATTATGGTTGAGGCTCCATGACATTTATGTAAAACACCCTTTTTCCAAATTAAAGGCCAGAAGTGTGTCGGAGTCTGAGATTATGAGCTGTATTTTTTTTACAGACGTCTGCCCAGTGTTCTTCTACACATGAGATCATTGGGTGGGAGATCAACGTCATACTCAACACTTATTATGGCCAATGAGCTGCTTTAGACTCAAATGTTCCTGGAGTTCAGACTGATGGAGGAATGAGAGGCAAAATATAGTTACATTCTCTGAAAATCATTCTTTAAATCAGCTGAAAGGAGGTGCCTACTGAATTCATATACTTTATATATTAAAATCAGTATCACAGCTTTTTACTAGCATGATTATCTTTTTATGACATACTGCACAAGGTAAAGTAAATATGAAAAGATGCATAAAATATATACATATAATATAGAGTAATTATAATCTACACACTGCCCTCCACAATTATTGGCACCCTTGTGAAGATTACCCTTTGTTATCTACAGCTTTAAAGTTCCTACACTCTTCAACCAACTCAAAAATGTACAATTTAAATAGGAACCATGTTGCAGTTACATTGCATGCGCATTTTCAAGGAGTGCCAATAAGTGTGGATTTTGGTGATAATAATTATTTGTTGACGTGATTTCTTGTTCTCTGAATAATAATATTTAATATATAACAAACAAACAAATAAAATGAATATTTTATAATAATTTATTAATATTATATACTTTTTATTTTTAATATTAAAGGTTTTTTTTATATTCTAATATTTTATTTTTATAAGATTTTTTTTCAGTTAAAAGTCGGGTTTTTCTCAGCCTTTGGTAAAAATCTTAATCTATATTTAATACACTAAGCATCAAACATTTTAGGGCGTGCTGAAAATAATCAGTAGTATGGTGGTCTGATGTAGCCTGACGTGATGCAGAGCTACTGGGATGGATTAATTTTCAGTAACAGCACATCAAGTGGTAACAGTGGCTTAATGCTTTCAATGCTATCCTTTAAAAAATACCTTTATTATATAAAATGTCATAGATTCTTCTGTTTATGAATACATTTAATGGAAAACAAGTTATTGATTCAAAAATATATCTTTTTTTTTTTCATTTGCTTGAATTTGACAAGACCAAAAAAAAATAATAATAATAATTAAATTCAAAATTAAGCTTTAAATTAAATTAAGCTTGTCAGGAGAGGACCTGAAAAAGTAAAACTGCAGGTGTTTTGTTACCATATGCTGACACTGGAGACTCCACTCAGAACAAAACTGCTAAGGAATCCTTTACTCCCAAAAAAACTGAACCACATCAATATGTCAAAATCAAAACAAACAACTTCTATTTAATTCCCTGTTTGAAGTTTTAAAAAGTGAAAACATGAAGCTGTGATTTGCCTCAAAGTAAGAACTAGTGGTAAGCCTACTATAAATGTAGGCTGATTTTACAGCAAATTAGCCAACAACTTCTGGCCAGTCGGAATGAAGAAATTAACAGTGCTGTGATATTTAACAGTTATTACATTCACTCTCATCAGATATGATTGAAGCCAGCATGGCACCATGCTCACTGGATTGTGAAAAATAAACCATTTTTATTATTTTATTCAAACTCAAATTCAAAAATATACATTCTTATCATCAAATACTGAAAGAAGGAGCCAGTAAGCTTAACACTGATTCTTGCCACACTTTCAGTTGCCACACAGTGGGATCTCATTAATAATAATGTAGTTTGAAATCAAAATTCTTGTATAAAATTGTATGATAGTCTAAAATCAAACACTTTCTCCAAAATGAAAGAGGATATCTACATCAAGTAAGCATGGCTAACTATGCCTAGTTCATGAGGCAGCAAAGCACCCCCAGACCATAACATTTCCACCACCATTTTCTGTTTTTGTGTTTATGTAAATGATTAAAATGGCTACAAAATGTTAATTTTATGCTATTTGCTTGGAGGCACTGTACTGAACAGGCAAAAAGCTTGTTCAAATAGGGTGGTGGGGGGGGGGGGGACCAACAATTTCCGTGGAATGTACCTATTTTTTTTTTTCACATGGCTGTAACTGCTACAATGTTTTTAAAAATGAAAAAAGAAATATACCAACTAATCAACAAACCTATACCTATAAATTGTGAATAAAATATATATATTTTTAAAACAGAATGGAATACAAAATTGCATAGGTAAACCTCCTTTAAACTAGTTACATTAATGTATTTTGTAAAATGGGCCATGTAAGAGTATAAATACAATATAAATATCCGACATTCACAGATCTCTAAGGTATAAATTAAGCCCACCTGCAATAATGCAAACCGACGAGTTCCCAAGTTTATCATATGCATGCATGTGTCGAGTTTGGCAGCGTCAGGTATCTAATTACTTTATGTGTGACGTTAGGTTTGTAAGAACTTGATTGTAACTCAGACGGCGTTCAGTCTGTAATCATGAATGCTACATTCCAGATGGCTTTAATCCTCATATTTACTGCCGTGCAGCTAACGTTAAATGACTAGCATTAAGTGTCTAAAGACACATCAAACACAGTAGCTTCACCTCATAATGGAGTTTTCTTTGTAACAGAAAGATGGTTTGTGAACGCATTAAGGGTTTAAGAAAAGATACAGACCCGAGTTGAAGCACTGAAACAAATCTGTCTTGAATAAGGGATGGTTTAATGTGAAACCTTGTGCATTCGAAAGTATTTCAAGACCTGCACTTGCTGCTTAATGTGCTACCCTGTCTCAAATAGATACACCTCCTAAAGAACCGCAAAGTGCCTGTAATAGAGCAGAACTTAAACCACAATGTGGACTTTGCAGGCCTCATGAGTCAGCAGCAAAGCTTGGACTCGCTCCCAGAATGAGGAATGAGCCGTAGTAAAGGAGTGCTTTTATAACCCGCTCAGGTCTGCAAGTTCGTAGCATTCTCAGTGTATCTGGTTGAAATCATCTAAATGCACCTTTTGGTAGCAAAACCTTGATTAATTGACTTAGCTGCACGTTAAGTGAGCAGGTAGAGAGAGACCATGGCTAATTAAAGCTATTTTGGACATCAGGTAATGGCATTACTAAATGCCCGTGGAACAGTTCATTAAGTTAATAACACTTAACTATCAGAAAAACATTTTGTTCTAGATGACTTGAAGTCAAGTGCAGAACTGTAGCTTGTTCCTACATCTAAATTTACCTGCTCGCTCAGAATGTATATTTGGATCCAGACATGGTCAGGTCGAAATATTCATGAGAGCCTAGAAGAGATCCATATACATTTTTAACGGTGTTTTATTTTCCACCCTGCCTTTAAAGAGGACTGGAAATAGCACAATCGGATACTTGATACAAGTCAGTGTAGTTACTGGGTACTCCTCTTTTATTCATACCATCACATAAGTCTAGAGGTTATTTCATTGTCTTGTATTCACACATTTCCCATCTCCCACCCATGATGCATTGGGCCACTTTCATGGTTTCTGTGCAATGTATGTATTTTTGCAAGCCACCTGCAGGACCTGTTCTCTAGGACACACATCCATTCACACTAACATTCACACCTAGGGAAATAGGTGTTTGGAATGTGGGAGGAAACCAAAGAACTTAGAGAAAATCCATGCAAGCACAGGAAAAACATGCAAACTTCACACAGAAACAGTCTTGCCAACCATGGGCCTTGAACCTAAGACCTTCTTGCTCTGAGGAAAGTGCTAACCACAATGCCACTGTGTCCCATTTGTCTTGTATGATACACCATAAAATTACACAGTATTCTGTATATGTGGCTGCCTGGGAAAATCCCTCTCAGTGGGAAGATTTTGGCCAATTTCTATACAGTTCTGAAAACTGCAGACTGTCCAGAACTCAAGGATATTTTTCTTCTGTGTGGATCTGCTCATTCAGAAAAAGGAGAAAATGCCATGAAGTGATTTCAATGAGTAAATCAACCAAATGTGTATTAGTTACTTATTATTGCTTCAACGTACATTTATTTAATATATAATATAGAAAATATCCATCCATCCAACCATTATTCATACTGCTTATCTGTCAGGGTTATGGGGAAGCTGGAGCCAATCTCAGAGATGTGGGGTTACACCCTGAACAGGTCGCAAGTCTATTGCAGGGCTAACATAGACACAATCAACCATTTATACTCACATTCACACTTCTGGGCAATATAGTGTAGCCAGTTGACCTAATGTGCCTGTCTTTGGATCATGGAAGGAAACTTGAGAATCAAGAGGAAACCCACACAAGCATTAGAACAAAATGCAAATTTCACACAGAAAGGCCAAACACCTATTTTCAAACTCTAGGGGGCAGCCATGGCCTAATGGTTAGAGAAGCGGCTTTTGGACCTAAAGGTTGCTGGTTCGATTCCCGAACCAGTAGGAAAAATGTGTGGTGGTGGGGGGAGTGAGCTGCACCTTCCCTTCTGCCACATTCATGGCTGAAGTGCATTGCCCTAACCTCCAACTGCTCTCCAGGCGCTGCAATTTGTGGCAGCCCACTGCTTCGAGTGTATGTGTGCTCACTTTGGATGGATTAAATGCAAAACTAAATTTACCTTGTGGGATTAATACAGTATATTAAAATAAAATTTAAAAAAACCTTCTACATACTTGGCTGACTGGATATTACCATGAATGATCAATGTGAATTTTCTCTAATTGGGGTTCCTCCAGATTCTCTGGGTTCTCCTTACCAAATGCCATGTGGTATGCGATCTGGTAAACTGGTAACTAACTGGTAACTGTCTGGTAAACTGGTAACTAAATTGCCCAGATTTTACTGACTACATAGAAAGTACTTGTATGGACACTTGTCACAAAAGCTTCACACAAAATTTCAAATTCCTAATTATTTTCAGTTCAATAACTATATAACGTTCCAGTAAAAGTTCATATTTAAGGTGCTATAAAGCAAGGTACTTTCCTGCTGAAATTATTATGTTGAAGTGTGCATATCTGTTTGCAAGGTAGAGCAGTGAACCAGTCAAATTTCAGCATTCTTAAAAAAATATTGGCCAGAAATGTATTCAAAAGACAAGAAATTCTCAGTAGCCTGTGGGCGGAGCTTTTTAGGTTAAGAGTATATTAGAAATTCAATGCATATAGACTGCATGACCACTATTATAATAAGAATACTGGTGTTGAACAAAGTTCTTAGTGAACATCACAGCCATGAGTCAGTAATGTCTGAGGAACTAAAAAAATAAAATAAAATCATTGGCAAGTGCAACAAATTAAATGGGAACTCCGTGTTTGCTTTGAGCAGCTACACAGTCAGCAATAAAACCACAGAACTGTTGTCTTGCATGTAACTGTTGTCTCCGATGACGTATTCGTCTCTCGTGACAGCTGGTAAAATACAACACGGAAAACCTTTTTTTTCTTTCTTTCTTTTTTTTTACAGCAAGAATGAGTAAACACCCACATTTGATTATGTTAGGATATTAAAAGAGGGAAAAAGCTGGCTGGTTTATGGTGATTCCCTGTATCATCACCATCACTGTGTAGGGTTAGAATTCAAATTTGCAATATTCCAATCACTAGCTTCTCTGCTAATGCCTAGTAGACACTACACACTATAATATTTACCCTAAAAAACTAGCCTTATGCACCTTGTGATCAAAAAATGTACACAAAATATACACAAGGAAAAACTAGAGGGGGACCCACAGACTGCAGTGTGCCTCTACCATGCAACAAGAATAATGTAGCAAATAGGATCTATATGTATACAAGTTTTAGTTACCAGTGTGCTTGTCTTATGATATGTTCTATGATACATTATAATGTGACCAAATTAGCAAATATATCTCTCTCATTTGAAGGTTTAATGAGATGGCTATGGATTGACCATAGAAGGTGACTCAAGGTCAAAGGTTTGTCTCATTTGAAAGTCTATATATGGTTCCACATTAATGGCATGTTTATCTGCGCTCATTTCGAAGTTATACGCACTCAAAATCATATGACCTTGATTTTCATCCTTCAAAGTCAAAGCTAAATGCCTCATTCGAAAGTGCATATATGGTGTCCTATTAGTGTTCCTTTGTAACAGAATGTCTATCAGCACTCATTTGAAAGTTATCAGAGCTCTATCTCCAAAGCTTTCTGACCTTGGTTTGACCTTGGCCTTAGACCTAGATATTCCAAAATCAGCTCATCTCTGGGACTTGGGTGGGGTAGAATACCCACCAAGTTTGATGAAAACTCATGCATGGGCATGGACGTAGTTCACAGACAAATTGACAAACACAAATAAACAAACGGACTCACAACAACTGGTGATTACAAACTATGTTTGGGGCGAATGTAAAAGATAAAGGAAACACATGAGTAAAAAGAAGGGATTGTTCTGCAAGGAGGTACTGTATAGTGCAATATGATACCATGTGTAGAAATGTAGGGCGGCACAATGGCGCGGTGGATAGCACGTCCACCTCACAGCAAGAAGGCCTGGGTTAAATTCCCAGGCACGGGTGTTTCTGTGTGGAGTTTGCATGTTTTCCCCGTGCTTGCGTGGGTTTCCTCCAGGTACTCCGGTTTCCTCCCCAGTCCAAAAACATGCACAGTAGGCTAATTGGCTGTTCCAAATCAACCCTAGGTGTGAGTGTGAGTGTGAATGGTTGTGTGTGTGTGTTGGCCCTGCGATGGCCTGGCAAGCTGTCCAGAGTTTACCCCACCCTCGCCTATAGTCGAATGAAATTGGCGCCAACCTCTCCACAACCCAAATTAGAATTAAGCAGCTTAGAAAATAAATGAATGAATGAATGAATGTAGAATTGTAATTAATTTTGTACTGTATGCACCTGCTATGGCATCACATTGTGTTTAATAGTATTGCATTTACAATACTTTGCTCTCAAACTCTCATTGGCTGCTGTCCACTGATATTATCACTTCTCGTTGTTGGTTTTCATGCTAAAGGATACATTTGCAGAAAGTTTCAAACATACCCTACTTACTAACCATAAAACTGCCGAGATCACCGGTTCATTCTTTGCCCCTTGTCAAAGTATGTGCGAGTGCTGCAGCACTGGGCACGCTCAGAGACATGTTCCCTTTTTCATTGGCTGGATTTACCATCATGCTCATCTCTGGCAGCATTCTCATCCTCAGAGTCACTAGAATGTGACGTCTCACTGTTTCCACAAGACTCCTTCCTCTCTGGTTCAAATAGGTAACCATTTACACCCATTTTCTTAAAATTGCAAGCCATAGTTGCTTCTTAAAAAAGTTTTATTATCACCTAAAATGTCACTTGCTGAACTGATCTGCTTGTTTACATGTGCTGGACAACCCAACAAGTTCACCTTACTTCTGGGAAAACACGAGTGCTAACCAATGGTTTAGCCCCGCTAGTAATCAATGGGATAAAATTACCAATTTTGTACTTTTTATGGTAATTTATGTTAAAATATGCATATATATTGCTAAACGCATTACATATGAATGAATTGTGCTGTAAAGATGACCAAATATCAGTACTCTTTAAAACACTTAGCCTATTCTTACCAGCCTATTCTGTTTTACCTCACAGCACATCTGGAAGTACTGACAACTAAATTACAAACTAGCTTATGAAGGTGCAAGGGATTCATGTTTAACTATAAATAGTTCAAACTTACAACCATTTACACAATATGCAGTTTACTCCAAAAGATGTGCTACACCATGATATTACAACATGTAGGTGTAACACCAACCGCGGACATGACCCCTTCCCGCCAGCAAAGGTTGTGATTCCCGAAATTATAATGAGAACTCTGCCATTCCATTTTGGTTCACTTCCTGAATATTTGGTATATAGTACACAGCCAAAGTACATTCATTCTTTCGTTGGGAAGTCTTGCCGAATATTGTGATGTTGCCAAACATTGTGTACATTCCAAGCCTTCTTATTCTCCTAATTGTTTATGTATTGTGAAATCATTTGTCCATTCTCAGGGTTTGTCCTTTAGATGACCTTTGAGCCTGTGTATAACTATGGCCTGGTTGATCTGGATTGCAATTGTGTTTTCTGTGTTTATATTTTGTATTACACGCCTCTCTGACTTTGAACTTATAGCATTGCTGCATCAAGCAAAGCTCTAGGATCCTAGGGTCGGATGGATAAATGAATGGAATGACACACTGTGCTTTTTTAACCAATTATATTTGCACGAAACAAGTTGTCAGTTGTCACTGACTGTGTAGCCATTACAGGTGCCATAATATGTGAGAAGATTTACACTCTTCTTGTCATCATTACATTGCAAGTGTGTGTGTGTGTGTGTGATTAACAATTTTTGTTTCCTTTATAACACAAACAGGACAACACACACACATACACAAAGTAACACAAACAACAATAACAGTATTTGTGTACAACTGTTATAAAAAATGATAACAAAATATAAACATATTCGAGTGTGACACTGATTTTACAGGGAAGTCTGTCTGTACCACCCCTTTCACTACCTTTCATAGCTGGAATGTGTTAGGTCCGGTGTCATTTGATATGATGGACAGATGAGAGCAGAAAGGCCCTTTTCTAAGATGGTCTCTGACAGACACTGCCTGTCTGACTATGCTTGTACTGTGGCTGGCTAGGCCCTATTAAGCCTCACTGTTGTGCACTCAAGAGCTGCTATATACTGATAAGATGCCAACCAATAGTCTAACGTTGACAGACTGGGACGAAACCACACAGATCGTATGTTTTTTTTTCAATGCAGTAAGACCTGCTAACACTAGCTTAGGCTGATTCAAAGTGCGAGAGAAAGCGATGAATCATCGTTAAGAAGGCAAAGACAGGGATTAAGTTCTATTGAAGATCCCAGCGGATCTGAAAATGTTGACAGAATGCGAGTCCAAAAGTCGCTAATGTGTGAGCTTTCCCAGAACATATGCATTCCTTCTGCAAATGTAAAATAAACCTATATTTATGGGAAAATACATAATTATATATAATTTTATATAAAAAATAAATCGATAAATATAAAAATGTATAATCCATTTATTTATATATTTTTATATAAAATTTTATATAGGTGGTTGCACATCCACGTTACAGCAAGAAGGTCTTGGGTTCAAGTACCATGCTTGGCTGTTTCCTCCCATAGTCCAAAGACATGCACATAAGGCTAAATGGCTATTCTGAATTGAAAAGTGTGTGTGTGTGTGTGTGTGTGTGTGTGTGTGTGTGTGTGTGTGTGTGTGTGTGTGTGTGTATGCGATGGATCTACGATGAACTGGCAAGGTTTCCAGGGTGTACCCCACCTTCACCCAGAGTTGGCTGAGATTAGCTTCAGCCTCCCAATGACCCTAAAAGGGATTAAGTAGGGACCCTAAAAGGGATTGAGTTGGCAAATAAATTAATTAGTAAACGAATGAATGAATGAATAAATAATGACACCCTTTAAAAATTGTATTTTATTAGCTTTGGCATATGTGCCATAAAAAAGTTTGCATATTTTTTACTATGTAAATAATAACCCATTAGGATGAATATAACCTTAGGATTTGTTTTGCAGCTGGCACATGTATTATCAGAGGTGCTGTTATAGGAAATTGATCATGATATACAGAACAACTAGTGAGAGGAAACATCTCATTCCGTTGTTGTGAATGAAAGGGTGACACTGTTCACTCTGTTCAGGAAGCAGGCAGGCCAGCTGTGTGTGTATATTTGGTGAGTAAGTGTGTCCGCACTGTGGCTTTACTCCACACACTATTCTGCAGGAGCCTGTGGTCTTGTCCCACCCCCCTCATGTCTGCCGTGGTTTGCGCTCTTACACTCTTATGCTCCCCTGGTGGTGTGTTTTCCCCAAACCGAAGGTAAAGAAAGCTGTGGAAATGACAGTGTTGCTCCTAGCAGGCAAAAAATAGATGGTTTGATCATTCTCACAGCTATTTGTGCACGTGTTTACTCCTTTCCATCTATAGAATTAGTTGCTTTAGGCAAAGCAGAAATTAAAGTAGGTTCTCTTTTGAAGGCCCTTCCACTATCTTACCATTATCACAAGCCAAGGGTCGTAAATTAAGACAGTCCTTGTCATTGGGCAACCAAAAAATGCGTCATAAAGACACTCTGCAGTCATATGTGGCTGGATTGTTTAAAATGGTTGAGATGCACTTCATCTTATAGTTCCCATGCTGTTTTTATATAGGGATATGACTGATATGGTGCCAGTGTTTATCTCAGAAGCACAATGTCTTTGATTTAAATGTAGATTTTGGTACAGTGGTTAGCACTGTCGCCTCAAAGCCTGTGCAGGGTTTCATTGTTTTTCCCACGCTTGCGAGGGTTTCCTTAATGTGCTCTGGTTTCCTCCTACAATCCAGGGACATGAGGATAAGGTCAGCTGGCTACCCCAAATTGTGGAGCTGTGAATGGGAATGGTTGTTTGTGTCTGTTTTCTCCCTGTGATCGATTAGTGACCTGTTCCAGGTGTACACCACCTCTCACCTGAAATCAGCTGGGATGGACTCCAGCTTCTCCCACAACCCTGATGAATATGTGGTACAGGTAATGGACGAATGGATGGATAATGGATGAATAGCGTAGGGAGTTATTGTGTTGTGAGATGTTGGTCCTGCGATGGACTGGCATGTTGTTCAGGGTGTACCCCGCCTTCACCCAGAATTGGCTGAGGTAGGCTTCAGTCTCCCCACGACCCTATAGAATTAAGCAGTTCGGCAAATGTATGAATAAATGTCTGCACCCTCAACTAAAAGTCAGCAACTTGTTGAGGTGCATTAGAAAAGTGACTGACACAAATAGATTTTTTTCCCATTTTTTTGGCGAATTTTGGAATTTGCGTCAAGGTGTTTTGCAACTCCACATGCAATATTTCGCAGCTTAAATACATATATCACACGAAAGTTGCAAGAAGGTTGCGCAACAAGTAATTTGCAATTGGTTTGTGGATGTTTAGTGAAAAAACCAAATCTGCCCTTGTAATCAGTCTTGTTTTGTTCACATTTTGTTCTCAAACCATTAGCTTTCTATTAGAGTGTTATTAGCACAAACATAATGCTTATAAAATACGAATGATGACAAAATATACAAAATATGGCAGATGCCAGCAAGTCTTAAACTTTGTTAGTGGAAGTCTCCAACTTGTCGCTTTTGCTTGCAAATGAAAAACGAATAATTTGCGAGCAAAATGACAACTTTGCGACCTTCTCGCGACATGTGAAGACCGTTTGAGAAGAGTTTGAGACTATTCCTGTCAAGATCTCGCATATCTCACCAGTAGGGGAGCTGTTGTGTGTTTTGTTTTCCTGTTTTTTTCCATGTGCTTCTCCAGTCTACGGGCGTGGTCTTGCCTCCTCCCCTGCTTCCAATTATCTCCACACACCTGTTGCTCATCGAGACTCCTATTTATACTCCAGCAAATCCGCTCCCCAGTGTTGGTTTGTTGACTTTGTCTCTGCCTGTGATTCAGTCTACACCAGCTCTGGATTCTCTCTGGTTACCTGTCCTCCTGCCTGCTCTGCATCAGCAAGTACCCAGCCTACCAGTAGTATTGAACCTCTTTCTGCTTTTCACATTATCTGTTTGCCTTGGAACTCTAATAAAGACCTCAATTCTTCATCCCCACTCTGCCTCTGTTGTCCTGCATTTGGGTCCTACTCAGCTTGTCCACTCGTGTCAATTCCAAGTCAGAGCCTGGTTCATTTACAGAAATTTCAAACATATTTTGCAATGAGTTCATGAACTAGGCAATCAAAATGTGATGCCGCAAATATTGTGCAACAAATTTGAGAATGACAAGTGACAGTCGTGAAATGCCATTTGTGTCATTTGCTTTTCTATTGCACCTCTAGTGTAATCAGCCCATTACACTTTGCAAGATATGCATCTAGTCGGCTAAATAAACCCAAACAAACTGTCAAACTGACAGTAACAGCCAACAATTACAGTTTCTTTGGTGAGAAATTCAATAATACATCTTGAAAATTAAAATATATATGGCTCTTTAGTTGCACATGGACCCATTTGCACATGTAATTAAAAAAACAAATTCCTTGCAATTGTACATCCAACTTAATAACTGTTAAGAGTGTAAGTCAAAATAATAGTAAAGACAATTTCAGTATATTACAAAGCGGTAATTTTTTAACTTTAACCGCTTTCATTTTTAACTTTATTTATACTAAAATTGCCGATTTTCCGGCATGAAGCTTCACAAATAAATATTACAAATTCGTACTACTGTTTTGTTACAAAAAATAATTTTGGAGTTTGAAAGGGATGTTTAATGTGTGGTTTTGCTAATTTTGTTATATTTTGATACAAGAAATCACCTTTTTAATGAGATGGGCCTCTGAACGTAACGTCAAGATCCATATATTTGATATCCTGGTCTATATGGTGTACATACCGGCAAATATGTGTACTTGGTTTTACTAAACTGGAAAGAAGGTAGCATTGGTTGCACTCAATAAAAGAATTGTTGAATAAAACACATGTGAAATGTCTATCAAACCAATTACGTTAAATTTATTTAATTAAATTGGTTCACACATCAGTGGAAAAAAACCCTGAAGCCAAGACCGAGTCTCGTGAATATTTATTACTTCTGGACATGCTCAGTGGTCACTGTTCCGACTTCCTTCCGCCACGCGGGGTCTGCTTACAAACGAGAGAAATTTGTCCATATGGCTGGTTACGTGAGCCACTGCGAGAAGGAAAGTAACGTGAATTCATGGTTTTTGTCACATATAATTGATTCGGATTGTGCAGATTGTATTTAAATGTCACTATGTATTAAACATGAAAACATTATAGCAGCAGTGTAATATTTTTGTTTGGCTGCTGTGTAAAACAAGAAATGTGGTTTTAGTCTCAAAGTGACAGACTTCATTCAGAAATAACGTAATCTTGATGGATAAGCAGAGTCTGTCGTGTTACATGTCATTTATTGTGCTGCGAAACTATAAATTGGCAGAATGTTTGGAAACAGTATTAACGTGTATACAATCTTAAAAACCCATGTGATCGTATCAGATACAGCGCTACTCAAAACAAATGATTTTAGCCACAGGTGACAATATTTCGTGATGTGTCCTTCAATGTTACATGACATTAATTTAAAATTTTAATTTTAGGTATCTTTATAATTTATTCTGTGGATAATTTGTAGTTTGTAAATGTTTAGTAAACATTATTGTTTCCTAACTTTGTAAATTGAGAAAAATATTGATTATTTGGTTTTAAAAAATTTTAATAAATGTCCCCAGAATGTACCCAAGACCAAATAATGAGCCATATGTATATGTGGCCATTCCAAATTTTGATGCATTTTATTTTTTCCTTTTTTTTTTTTTCCCAAGTAGAGTAGGTTTAACAGCTCGCTCCACTATCTTGTTTTTCTGTACTCATGGTACATGAGCTGATATCCCAGTAGTAGCTTATAATAATGTATGACTTCTCATATCCAGTGGATGTGGATATAGCTTATACACAGTATATATTTATCATACATTCTCTATACCGTTTATACGGTGATATTGTGGCATAGTGACCAAGAAAGTCCTGGGATCAATTCCCATGTTTGCATGGGTTTCCTCTGGGTACTCCGGTTTTCTCCCACAGTGCAAAGACATGCATATTAGGCTACCTGGCTTGTTATTTAGATTAAAATTAAAGTGCAACTAGCATTTGTTGTTGAAACAACCCATTGAACAAAATCATTAATTTGTTAACTTTTATATCTAAAACTGCGGAGACTGCTGTCATAGTAATTAAATCCATCCATGAGATGAGTATACCGTTTATCAATCAGGTTGATCCTGAAGAGGCCACTTCATTCCATTCACACACTTAGACCGCAAAATCCACAGTGTTGAATTAATACACACAGTAATTATATATGTCCAGTTGCACCCTCACCTAGCACAGGGCATAACCCCAGGACCTCTTAACTCTGAGGCAGAAGTGCTATTTACCATGCTGCCATGCCGCCCTGTAAGCATATACGAGGGTAAATCCAAAAGTTTGTGGCCCAGATAGAAAAACTCAACAATTTTATAAGTTTAGTAACTTTATTTCTCAACATAATCTCCCTAAACATCAATAAACTTGTTCCAGCGATGTTCCAACTTTACAATTCCGTCTCTGTAGATGGCATAGTACTGTCCATTTATAGTTCTTAGTATTCTCCATTTTTCCAGTATTCTGTAGGGCCCAGGGTACAGACCTAAATAACTCTACTGAATTACAACAGTAGACAGATTGTAGTTTTGGAAATCAGTACCTATATATATATATACATATACATACACACACATACATATATATATACACATACATACACACACACTATATACACACAGTGGTGTGAAAAAGTGTTTGCCCCCTTCCTGATTTCTTTTTTTTTTTGCATGTTTGTCACACTTAAATGTTTCAGATCAGCAAGGTGGACTTGCTGGTGTGTTTTGGATCAATGTTCTGCTGCAGAACCCAAGTTCATTTCAGCTTGAGGTCACGAACAGATGGCTGGATATTCTCCTTCAGGATTTTTGGTAGACAGCAGAATTCATGGTTCCATTTATCACAGCAAGTCTTCCAGTTCCTGAAGCAGCAAAACAGCCCCTGACCATCACACTACCACCACCATATTTTGCTGTTGGTATGGTGTTCTTTTTCTGAAATGTGGTGTTACTTTTACACCAGATGTAATGGGACACACACCTACCAAAACGTTCAACTTTTGTCTCATCAATCCACAGAGTATTTTCCCAAAAGTCTTGGGGGTCATCTTCACTTTGTCAGGCAGGTCCTATTTAAGTGATTTCTTGATTGAGAACAGGTGTGGCAGTTATCAGGCCTGGGTGT
>JBCNYH010000022.1:21785908-21796416 GCA_039654325.1 Tandanus tandanus | reverse complement strand
ACCCCACAAGATAGCCCGAGGGACACGGTCGAAAGCCTTCTCCAAGTCCACAAAGCACATGTGGACTGGTTGGGCAACCAGTCCAACCAGTTCTTAAAAGTTAACTTTTTTCAAATTACTTGACTAATTTTTTTACACTTATTGATTATTTTCTTAAAAAGGCACTCTTTCAACTCTTGTGTTGAAATCTATGTAGAGCCTGACACTAGAGGGTTTCCATATCAGAAAAGGTTCATAGTATAACCCTTTATATACTAGAACCATCAACCATTCAAGTTTTTTTTTTTAGAAAGTCTTATATTACATTATATTACATTATTACCATGCATTATATTACTGCTAATCATCTGTTCAGGTCAGAGGTCAAAGTTTAACCTGTGGTTGAGAGGAGTGATTTGCCGTTATTTAAGAGAACGGTCTGTTTTAGCTGCTGGTCCAGCATGCTGTAGATGTGGAGTGCTTTGCTCTGTAACACCAACACATAGGGGAAGTTCACTACTGCATCCAGCACTTCTTCAGGCCATGGCACAGGGGGGCGCTGGGATATACCACTATTCGTCACAAACATTCCTGCATATACATACAATATATACAATTTAAAAATATATATTTATTATTATTTATTATACATTAAAAATAGTTCTTCATAATTTTACATTAATAAACATAAAATTATTTTGTGTATAATAATGTGCTAATAGACACCATTAATTAATAATTGTTCAATTTGATTTATATTGCATTCATTTTGCTGAACCGTTTAACCTTATTAGGGTCACGGGGAGGCTGGAACCAATCTGAACTGACTCAGGCGCAGTACACCCTGAACAGCTTGCCAGTCCATCGCAGAGTCAACACACAAACAACTATTCAAACTCACACCTCTGGGCACTTTGTAATAGCCAATTAGCCTAATGAGCATATCTTTGGATTGTGGGAGGTAACCAGTGTACCCAGAGGGAATCCACTTAAGCACGTGGAGAATATGCAAACTCCACAGTGACTTGAACCCAGGACCTCCTTGCTGTGAGGCAGATGTGCTAACCACTACACCACCATGATGCCCTAATAATTTTTTACTCTTTTTATACTAATAATAATGATCATAATTATTTCACTAGTAATCATAATAATAATAATAATAATTATTATTATTATTATTATTATTATTATTATTATTATTGTTGTTGTTGTTGTTGTTGTTATTATTCTTATTCATTTGCATTATCTTATCAAATACCCATGAAATCAGAACCTTACCCAAGTTCCCAGGCCCATTTAGTAGAAACTCTCCTTTCACACTTTCCTTTGTGAGAACATTTTGCTTTCCCAGGTTGTGTGTAAAGAGATCGAGAGTGCTCTGATTCTGGTAATCATGGAGAATATATCTGTCATTTGTTGCCACACATAAGCAGGTCTCATACACAGCCAGAGCCACAGGGTCCTGATCCAGAGCCACGTTCCCTACACATTCCCATCTGTCTGCGCACACCTTGTGTATGCTCACTGCTCTCCATTTGGTGGAGGCGACGAAGAGCTGAACAAAAACCTGCTGTTTGTGAACTGCGGGTTCTCTGAGGCAAAACAGAGAAACATTCTGGATCTTCTTCAGGGCTCCTAGGGGCTCCAGGGAGAACATGTTTAATGCCGTGATGGAGCTGTCCCAAAGCACAAGAAGGTGGTTCAGGACTGGGACCGCCTTCAGCTGGCTGATTTCTCCACCTCGGCCCATCTGTCTTTTCGTTACCTCTCGTAGAGTCTGACATACTCCGAGCCCAGTCTTTGTGGTTGTTGTGAAATGTTGCAGGACTCCATCTTTACTTCCAATGTAGAAATTGTCACAGAAATACTCCATACACCGAATAACAGATTTATCTTTGCCTTTGGAACCTGGTACCTTTTCAAAGATCAATGCGGAACTAAAGATGTCCATCATTGTGCAGGGTATTTGGAAGAAAATCCAAAGGAGAAATGACTTTTTTAAAAATCAGCCCTTGAATTCATTCCCTCTAACAAGTTTCAGCCCAAATGATCTGAAAAGTATCACTTAAGCCTCTGTAGTAGTGTCCTATTCTACTGTGAGCGTATTTTGACCCTACCATGTGACTCATCCTGAGAGGAAGCTAGTGTCAGCACTTTACTCACTCTCAGAGTAAAACTCTGCACAAAGTCAACTGTGTGTATATTAACTCCAGGAAATGGTTTTAAAATCAACCTGCACTTCTGTATAATGTAATGTTTAACCAAAAGGGCCTTATAGTTCACTTGATTCCAGTCAATAGGAGATATTTTATTAGGTCTGTCAATGTGTAGGTGTAGAATTACTGACGGTAGGTCATCTGTTTGTAAAAACTATATATTGGCTCCCTTGTGCATAAATGAAATGGTATCATCACATGACCACCACTATTATGAAGGTGCTCCACTGTTTTATATCCATCTCACAAACATGTCATTATAGCTACACTGCAAAAAGATTGACGGCTGCACCAATGTGGAACATCCATTTTTTCGCGGAATTGACGTGAACTCATTGGGCCGGGTTGTCCAGCCCAAGTAAACAAGCAGCAAACAACATTTTAGGTGATAAAACACCCCACATACTAAAGGCTCTTACCCTTTACTGCTTCCTTTTGGCGAGGTGCTGCTCCCATCTGTTGTCATCCTTTAACCTTTTATGAAGGAATTCCGTAAAAACAGCTTCCAGTTTTAGGCCTAAAAGCTTGGGCTTCATACCAAGTAGTTCTGGCTGGAGGTCATGTCGCTAGCAGGTCGGCTTGAAGTGGTCTTCACAGACTACTGAATTGCGTCTGAAAGGAAACGTTTTCAGAGTATGGCCTGTGCCGATGTTATGTTTTCCGTGATTTCTGCGCTTGTTGTTTGTACAGCCATATACTTTGCACTCCGACATTTTCCTGGTGACACAGCTCAGCACTGGCCGATTCACTGAATTCACGTCACTGCCAGGGCTGCACATGCTTAGTAGTAATGGTAGTGTGGCAGTACTCACCTGTACGTGACAAGGGGCGAGGACAGACGTTGTCTGACAGAACCGCTGATGTCATCCATGATCATTTTAAAGAGCTAGTAATACAAATTCACCACAGGTACCCTTTAATTGTTTAATTATAAAACAAACATTTTTTGGCAAATTACTGTGGTATACATTCTGTGTATATAAAAATACATCATTCCTACTACACAGAAACATAAGAAAGGAAAATTAAAATCATATATATATATATATACTTTATTTTTTACATTTCTAAAGCATGACAGTGGTAATGCGCATTCCATTATGACATCTAGCGAAACTTATTTTGAAAAAAGTGCTTTTTTACCTTGATAAACATGAAGGCAATACTGCACAATGTTTTTTTTGTTTGTTTGTTTGTTTGTTTGTATGTTGTTTTTGTCATTTACCCATTCATTCATTTTCTGAACTGCTTAATCCTAATTAGGGTCGCGGGGAGGGTGACATATCCCAGCCGACTCTGGGCTTGGGCAGGGTACACCCCAGGCAGAAACACGCTGATGGCAACCCAATGGCTTACTTTTTTCAAACGCCTGTTGGTTTATTTAGACAGCATTTTCTTACATTTCTAGGATTTCAGAATCTAGAATTTTAGGGACCATAGCAAACCGTGAGTTTTTGTCTGTTGCTTTGATTCAAACATTATCCTGAGTTTGCGAGGTGGATAATACCCATTATTCTGTACTCCAATAAAATGTTTGTATGTGTAAGTTTATAGAAAAAGGCAAACGTGAAGTAAGAGAATAAGCTGCGAAGTTCAAGTGCACTCAGCACAGATGGCGGTATATATTTTCTTCATTTAATGGATTGCCTGTGTGTTCAAGTGAGCCCAGAGGCGACAACAAAATTGAGCTCATGACTTTACGACATTTGGATAAGTATGGAGCTCTAACCCTAATCCTAACCCGCTATTAATTCATTTGCTTTTGAGTGCTAGCATATTATGATCATCACACACAGTTCACACCTGCTCTCTTATATAGCATGTCTTCTCATCTTTTTTTTCCTGAGTGATGCTTTTGATAAAAAAAATTAATAAAAAATCATGTGAATCAAAGTAAGCAATTTTTATTGCATTTTACTTCAGATCGTTCAGTACATACTCAGCAGTTGTACTTGTGATTCCAATGGGGAAATATAACCAATGATACTGAGCAGTAATCCATGACTGCTTAATACAGAGAAAAAAACGCTTCTATGTATATTTCTGTGAGTATAGTAAACTATTTTTCACACTCAGTTTCTATTCGTTTCTATCAAATATCATATCAAATAACATAATAATGTTTATGATTTGGGTTTTTTATGATTTGAGAACAATTTTCTGGCCCAGGGTCAAAGTTCAGTTTTGAGACAGTTGTTCTTTGTGTGAGAGAGTGTATACCATGCTACCACTTTCTGCCTCCTCAGAAACTGTTGAGGAAAAAATAACCCTAAACATCAGGTAGCACTGGATATTTCTGTGGGACATTTCACACATTCATAGTAAAACTAATCCTGTCCAAATAGGGCTCCAGAATTTTTTTTAACCTGGGCCATATTTTCTGATCATTTAGGGTCTGAAATTTTACCAGGCACAAAAATGATCGACAGAAATGATATTGAGCTAACGCTATACTGGAAAACCGCCAAAATGGCTATACACAGGTTCATGATTATCTACAGTAAGTGATATTCACACCTGCTTTGGTTCCCTAATTAATTGAGGCAGAGTATACACACTGCAAGCTAATCCGCTACATGCATTAAAGGAAAAGGAAAAGGAAAAAAGGGAGGAAAATATTTTTTTTCTACATTTTTTAAGGTAAACACATACAGGTGTATCTCTGTATGGATCCATGATGACAGAGAGTTATAATAATGGTATGATCCTGTCAGTGGCAAAAACAAGCTGTTTACATAGACAACTGTGTCTACCCTGTATGATTACATTGTATAGCCATTTGGAGGGTTCTGAGTAAAGCCTGAACCCTAAATGATCAGAGAATATGGCTAAAAAAATCCCAGATTTTTCCTTTAAGATACCAATAGAATTCAGTCTTTATGCAAACAATAAAGACATGCAGAGAAAGGTGTGGTAAGAATAATATCCGAGAACACATCACTAATCAAAAGCTGCTTTGTTTTTTCTGCCATTCGTGACATCACTTCTCACGTCCGCAGTCGGTGCACAGAATGTCGTCACGCTGTGTGAGGAAACCGCGTCCAACAAGTGACATGGAGCACTGCATGCATGTGAAACATTCGCTGTGCCACTGACGCTCCTCAAATGAGATATACTTTGCTCCTGCCAAACCTAAAACACACAAATATATAAAATCTTTATACAATTCACATTCATATTTACTGTATAGGGCAGCATGATGGTGTAGTGATGGTGTAGCACGTCTGCGTCGCAAGAGAGTTCTGGGTTCGAGGCCTGGGCTCGACAAGAGCATTTCTGTGTGGAGTTTGTATGTTCTCCTTGTGCTTGTGCAGGTTTCATCCAGGTGCTCTGGTTTCCTCCCACAGTCCAAAGACATAAACATTAGTCTAATGGGCTTTTCCAAATTGACTCTAGGTGTGAGTGTGAATGATTGTTTGCGTGTGTTGACCTGTGAGCTGTTCAGAGTATACTCCGCCTTCATCCAAAGTCGGCTGAGATAGGCTCCAGCCTTCCTGCAACCCTAGTAGGATAAAGTGGTTCAGAAAATGAATGAATTTACTGTATATAATCCGAATAGAAATCTGATAACTGGGAATGAAGAAACGATCCTAGAAAACCAGGTTGCTAGAAGACGCAGGATCTAGGTAACAACAAATATCTTGGGAACTGTGAAACTATGGGAAAATTGGGAATGATAGGATCTGGGATACACGGAAATGAATGTACACATGAAATGTGGGAACTAGGAGTCTGGGAACTTCATAACAGGAAGCAGGGAACATGAGAACAAGGGAGGTAGAAACTAAGGGTGATGGGATGTATGGACTAGAGAATATTGGAACCCAAAGTTTTTAAGAGAATTTTAAATAGAGGATGGCAAATAAGGAAACAAGAACTAGGTATCACATGGACTTATGAAGGTAGGAAATAGGGTAAATCATTGGAAGTAGAGACGGAAAAAAATAGGGAATCATGGGAAGTAGAGAGGGCTTTGGGAATCCGTTACCATCAGTACTATATCCTTGTTTCTCACAACTGAGATGAGAATAAATATAGATAGTTGTATATCAATAAGCCATACAGAGATGACTATGTGTACATGCTTGCTTTATTTTTCAGACTTACTAGTTATTGGTTTGGTGCAACCGACACATTTCTTAGCATACAAGTTGCTGAAGCACTCCAGACAGTAGGGGTAGTTCTCTCGGGAAGTGAAGCGTTGCCCAGCCAGCTGTTTCTTACAGCCGATGCAAGTAAAACATTCGCGGTGCCACGGCTTATCATTGTAGGTCACCCCACCAGTGGTGATGGCCTTCAGAAAAAGAGAGAAAAAAGAATTGAAGCATGATACTTCCACTTCCCTACCACCAGAAATCACCATCAATGAATTACCATCTTGCTTTTTTAACTATTGCAATACTATATGTTTCTGGATTTGATAATAAAGAAATGCCTTATTCTCTTGACCAGTCTTACCCACAAAAGGGTTGGTGTGGCTACAGACTTTCAGTGATGCCAAATAGGAGACCCATTTGATAGTTGATTGGAGACCAAGATGAATTGATTAAACCAATGGAATCAGGTTCATAATTCAAGGCTCCTGTTAGCTAGGAATGGAGGTCTGCAGCCACACTGGCCCTCTGTGGATAAGACTAACAGCCCCTGTCATAGTCTGTCCTTTGTTCACCAACCCTGTTCCTGGAAATCTACCTTCCTGAAGCCTTTGGCTTTAACCCTCATCATGCCCTCCTTACCATCCGATCATTGACCTAATAAGGTCTTCAGGAACATGGTTGGTGACTACTGACCTACAATATAGACCACTAGTTCAATTTGGTGTAACCCTGCTGACAATCAATACCCTGCAGTCATCAAGCATCCAGTCTATCAGTTCATTTAGACAGAACTTTATTCAAATGTGTTCGAGGTAAGATCATTAACCAAGGTTCCTGGGGTTTCCTTCCCTACATCTCAAAAACAGTCCAAATTGGAACCGGGAATTGGCCTTCCCGCCCCTCCAAAATTTCCTTTTACTGACACACTATGGAAATTGACAAGATTTATATTAAGATTATTTGCTCGAGAAAAATAAAAAAAGGTAATCTAGGTAGTGTCATAGTACTGTTAAACTTGGTGTCGAATTTGCAAGCCTGACAACCTTATTATCAACTGTCCTGTCTGCTCCGCCTCCTCTACTGAAAATGTTCAAATTATAGAGTGGGAATAAGCGACCTTCACATCTCAACCCGCGCTATGCGTTATTAAAATTTTGGCTACCAAGCGAACCTGTGTAAATGGGGGAATGTAACATAAACATGAGTGACCTGTGCAGTTTAAACAACTTATAAGATGGAAAGTCCGGGAATTTAAAGTTTTTTTGTAAACATTGTGGTTTTGGAATTTATAGGCCAACACACATACAACCATTTACACTTACATTCACACCTGGTTGCAGTTTGGAACAGCCAATTAGCTTAATGTACATGTATTTGGACTGTGGGAGGAAAGTGGGATACCCTGAAGAAACCCATGCAAGCACAGAATAATGTGTTCAAGTATGTAATGTCCAGGAATTCCTAATATCTAAAAAGCGCTCCTCATATTGTCTTTTAATTTGATTTCAAACACTGATATCCGATCCCATTTTAAATACTGATATCAGATCCCTCGTCTTCTTTGCATCTGTGAACTTGCATTACTTACCTTCTTGCAGGAGCAGCACTGATAGGCAAACTGCTTCTCGAAACAGGCGACACAGAAGTAGCTGTTATCTTTGGGGATGAAGGACTTGGTTCCAATGGGCTGCTGGCAGCGTTGACACAGAAAGCAGGTCTCATGCCAGCTATTCCCCTTATACTCCATTTTCCGTGAACCTAATGCAGAGAACCAGAGGAGATATTATTACTAGCAGATAGGATAAATGTGCTTCCTATACTCCGCAGTATTCATGCTCTCTTTTTTGCTCCCTGATTGATTTTGAAACTATTCCTATTTGTTGTGTAAAGTGAGTGCATACTGTATCATTACCCATAATGCCTCAAGTGATTACCTTATTGTGATTGAACTTGTCCTTTCACACCACACCATCTGTTTAACAGGGTGTAATGAATTTGTTACATTGTTGTGCTCTATTAGAGTAAAACGCTGACTAGTCACCATTGTGCTAGTTTGGTTTGCATCTTTTCCCATCAGTTAATGAGCTGTGCAAAAGTGAGTGTGAAATTCAAATTACGCTGACTCAGTAAGGTTTTCTAACCAACTTGTGATACATGTGGGTCCTTTTCCACCTCAGGAGACCTTGTCTTTGGGTGTTTTTTTGGGTGAGTATATATGTAATTGTCCTTTCATTGTGAATTATGTAATTTATTATGAAAGCACATTTTATAAATTTTGCACTTTTATAAAGTCAAAACTGGGCATTACAGAGCCAACACACACACACACACACACACACACACACACACACACACACACACACACAGACAATCATTCACAGTCACACCTAGGGGCAATTCAGAACAGCCAATTAGCTTAATGAGCATGTCTTATACTGTTTGAGGAAACCGGAGTACCCGGAGGAAACCCAAGCAAGCACGAGGAGTACATGCAAACTCCACACAGAAACGCACTTGCCGAGCCCAGAACTTGAACCCAGGAGCCTTTTGCTGGAGGCAGGCATACCACTAAGCCATTGTGCCAGCTTCATATAGTCACAAAAAAAAACCTTACATTACAGCATGCTGCTATAAAATAATAATCAATGACAGAGTTACTCTTACTAATTTGGTTATTTTCCAGAAGTAGCATGTTTTTTTGTTTGTTTGTTTGTTTATTGTTAATAATTACAATCATTAATTTGTTGAGGAACATTGAGTACTTTTTATCCTTTTATGGTGACATTTAACCTGCTGGGTGCAATGGGAGACGATTGTGGCTTGCAGTGAGACACCATCGTGGCTTGTTCATCTACTGGGTTCTAAGCTTTATGAGAACTTCTTTTTTGCCTATTTCTGGTGAAAGGAAAATATATAGGTTTGTATGTTTTCTGTGAGAGATAAAAGAAATATTAATGTTTTTGTGTAAACACAGTGAACCATGGAATGTCCTTTGTTTCACCTCTCATTACATTTACACATCAATTTTTAAACAAGCACCAAAAGGGTTAATGTTGTGGAAACCTATTTTTTTCCCTTACCTGGCAGAATTGTTTTTGTGCAGTTATGGCACTTAGCTGAGTATTCGTTAGAGTAGCACTCGGTACACAGGAGAAGGTCATCTTTAGCAGCAAAGGGTTTCTCTGCTAAAGAGCGGCTGCACTTGCCACACTTGAAACAGTTCTCATGCCAGTGGCGATCCTTGTAGGAGAGATCCTGCCATGGAGAGACAAAAGATTAACGATTAGCTGGAAATGTGCTGTGTTGTGTAACGCACACTGCACCTGAACATTTCAGTTAATAGGAAGCTATTAAAATGATGCTGCACTTTTAGTCTAAACGCCACCTTTCCCTGTTTACGTCATTACAAATGTATTGTTACTACAGCATTTATTCATATCGCTAACTGTTACCATACAGCTAATAAATTTTATGATTAGTAATGTTAGCACAAAACAGACCATCCAGTTAAGTGCTGGCACTCTAGCTCGCAAATGTCAGATGCAACATCCGGGGCTTAATTTGCATGAATATTACCATATTGTAACATATTTATTGAGCACTCACATGCAACCTGTCAGATTATGTTGTTTTGTTGATTCACTGCAGTAATAGATAGCTATCTATCCCTGACCCAAGACAAGACCTTCAACTGGAGCCATCTTCTAAGGACACTTAATTTTAAAGGACCTTTTAAGATAGCATTTATGCTAGTGCCTCATATCAGCATGTGATGTACTAAACCATAATGTTAGTTAGAAGGAAGCAGATGCTTGACAAATCATATCAAACATTTACTTGGTTACAGTTACACTGATTTTTAAGACTCAAATTCAGTTTTGCTTTTTCCACTTTTTTTCCTTGATTGAGGAAGCTACTGCACAGATTTATGGGTATTACATAGCGTCAAGGATACACTTTTCAAGCTTTTAATTGCAGACAGTATGAATATTTTGAAGGCATCTTAGAAGAAAGGAAGTGGGAGTTTGACATTTTTGAAGGGTCCTTGTTGCCTTGAACGCTGCCTTTCAGAACCCTCCTAAAACAGCGTTTTTGCCTTTTCAAACACACCATATGAAGGGTGCAGTGTTATAAACTTTCATTCATTCATTCATTCATTTTCTGAACCGCTTATTCCTAATTAGGGTCGCGGGGAGGCTGGCGCCCATCTCAG
>JBCNYH010000022.1:21751122-21761368 GCA_039654325.1 Tandanus tandanus | reverse complement strand
TGCTTAGGCTGCTGCCCCCGCGACCCGACCCCGGAAGAAGCGGAAGAAAATGAATGAATGAATGAATGAATGAAAAAGCTTTGGCACTGAACACGCTAAGCTAGTGTTTATGAATAGCACAGTAGAGAGCTACATTTCTCTCTACACAAGAACAATATCTACAATAAAAATCCATGGAACTGTCTCATTATATTCCCCAAAAAATAGGGCCTCATATCATTAACGCTAACAAATGTGTGTGAGTCGAATGTCAACATACAACACACATGCGTACATTTGCATAATGGTCTTGTGTTCTTGAATTCATTTTTTTAGTTTCAACAAAGCAAAAAGCACAGCTCTTAAATTAGGAGTGCGAACATGGAGTAGACTTATCATATACTATTAAAAAAATTGACCGAAAATGCTACAAAAAAATCTTTATGCTATACCAGTGCATATCATTTGGCAAACGAAAAAAAAAATAATAATTTAGTCTTTGCTAACTCTTGGTGCCACAGTGGTAGACTAAGTAATTAATTCGTTCATTCATTCATTCATTTTCTGAACCACTTAATCCTAGTTAGGGTCGCGGGGAGGCTGGCACCAACTAAGTAACTAATTAAGTAATTTTTATTAAAGAAATATTAAATTAGACATTCATTCATTCATTCGTTGTGAACCCGCTTAATCCTCTAGTGTTGTAGGGAGGCTGGAGCCTATCTCAGCCAACCCTGTACAGCTGGCTAGACCATTGCAGGGCCAACACACACACACACAACCATTCACACTTGCACTCACACCTAGGGGCAATCTGGAACAGCCAATTATCCTAATCTGCATGTCTTCACTGTCTGACTATAGGAGAAAACTTGAGTACTTGAAGGAAACCCATGGAAGTACAGGGAGAACACACAAAATCCATACAGAAACACCTTCACCAAGCCTGGGACTCAAACCCAGGACCTTCTTGCTGTGAGGCAGACGTGCTAACCACTATGTCATCATACCACTCATAAAATTATAAAATATAACTGAAATGTATAAGTATATATTAGCCATACCTTACAGTAAGGTTAATAAAAAAAATTATATAATGTTCATCATTTAGTGAAGTTTGTAAAGGTGAACAATTCATTGATTTAATAAAAATGAATTCGATTAGACATCAAATGTTTTAGCTATCAAAAGAAAAACAGCTGTGAGTATGCGTTGATCTAGACACTCAAGAAATTTTGTTCTGAAGCTAAATTTTTTACAGCTTATCCATAAGTCAGATGCAGATTTTTAACAACACTGTGGTTTACTGCTCAGTGTTCACAGAGTGGAAGAAATGTTTACACATACAAAATAAAAAGAAATAAAGAAAACAGAAATTCCATAAGCATTAAAGCCGAATTAGTTTATTGTTTGCATCGTGGTATAGCTGCATAACCCTCCCAATGTTGATTTGTTGATATTTAGACTTGCAGTGTTCATTTCTGCGGACGTTACGACCAAGGCATACAGCAACCTCAGAAAATATGAACTTTAACTAGCAAACATGTACACATATTACAATTAATGACAATTAGTAATGGCAGGAATTCCTTTTGATCCTTTAGTTTTAAGCAAGCACGCTTATAAGTAATAAACAACTGGAAAGGCTGGAGGTAAATTTTCAACAAAATTTAAACGAGTAAATCTTAAAGAGATGAGCATGTAGCATTATTTGTAGCAATTTTTTTCCCTGCATTAAAGTGTGACCATCAAAAGTCCCATCACACTCGGCAGTGTTCTGACTACATCCTTTATAACTGAGGGAAAACCCATAATGGACTCCATGGATGTGGAAAATGTGGTCGAACGTTGGTCACAAAAAAAAAAAAAATAGTACTGTGGACGTGGTTGAATCAGGATGCAGTTAAAACTTAATTAGGATGGAGTTTTTCCATTTTGACCACGCCCCATCTGCATTAATCAAAATTTTCAGGACCCGGTGTGCTCTTGGTGGTTTTCGTCTGAGTGTGATGAGCGGCTTAGCTGCTACACCTGCACTTTCTAATGTTAGCTTGCTGAATTTAAGTGAAGTAAAATCATAGCAAGGTGATTTTTTTAAAAATAGCGAGCTACATTAGAAACATTGGGGTGTAATGACAAACAGCAGGTTTTGTTTCACTTCAAATAAAAAGCTCTACGACTGGAAATAACGTAGCTACCATTTGGCATCATTTTGCAATGAACTTCTTGTGCTTATTTTTACGTTTGGGACATTTTTACAGGTTTCTTGTATTGTAGGAAGATGCTGTTGTTTCACCTTGTGATCTTTTCACAAAACACAGGTTGCCGTCTGCTTTGTTTTGCTTCGATCATTAGATGTGAACTATTGCTTGTTTTTTTGTTTTTTTGTTTTTTTTGCTTTTAACGCAACTGGTAAATGCACGAGGCTAAAGTCACAAAGTGTCACCTGGTATCAGATGTTGGTATCAGAGCACTTTTTATCAGTGCTGTATAAGACATGAGAGAATCAGAATCAATGCAGCCTTAGTATGTAAAAATGACAGTAAAAGTCTGATATTGTCTCCTCTGGTTATCACACGGTTTCCTTTTTATACACAAAAGACTCCATTTCTGATGTGTATTGATGCATTGTGTGTTTCTACGCATATTGATATGAGAGTGCAGCAGTAGTGCTGGTGATGAAAGTGCACGTTGCGACTGATTAAAAAGTAATAACAGTGCACCGATGCTTCAGCAAGCTTATTAGCCGTTCCTGACTGTGCAAAGAAAACAATGACTTAATTCAGACACAATACTAATTACAGCAATGGACACATAACACATACACAATTCCCGGATCTGTAAACACTGCATACTTGACAAACACCACACCTACATTTATATCGTAGTGAAATAAATAATACACCAATATTTTTCTATTCAACACTTATTTTCTCTGTTGGAATCATTTTAGATTTGGTCACGTGGACTCGAATGAAGGTGGAATACCCATTTAAAAATCACCATCAACAAAAAAATGTGAGACATGAAACATGATAAATAAGGCATTAAGGAAACCAAACAGTCACCAAGGTTCTCACATAATAAAATATGTTCTTTCAAATGAATAAATATGGAAAGTGCTCAGCATGACTATCAAAATAAATTCATATCTGCTTAATTTTACAAAAATAAACCAGAGCAGATAACGCAGATCCGTATTCGTATTGATTTACCATATTTTCCGGACAACAAGTTCCACTTATGTATGAAAAATTTCTGCGTAAGCAAAACTAAAGTAGCAACCAATTTCAATGTATTTTCTAATCTCTAAAATTTAACTGGACGAGTTATATACTATATTATCTGCTTTAGCCAGACCTTAATCCCTCTACGATGCCTAGAAATGTTTATAAAGTCTGCTTTACACTCCGTGATAACAATGATTTCACACATTTACTGATTCTACATGATTCCAATAATGTCCAGCAGACTATGTGATATCCATGCTTTAAGTCATATTATATGATTGCTATTCCTCTGTAATAGTCCTGCGATGCAGATGTGACAGCTGTTTAGCATTCATTCATTCATTCATTCATTCATTCATTTTCCAAACCACTTAATCCTACTAGGGGTGCAGGGAGGCTGGAGCCTATCTCATACAGCTCTGGGTGAAGGCGGGGTACAGGCGTG
The DNA here is from genome assembly GCA_039654325.1 of Tandanus tandanus. Taxonomy (NCBI): domain Eukaryota; kingdom Metazoa; phylum Chordata; class Actinopteri; order Siluriformes; family Plotosidae; genus Tandanus; species Tandanus tandanus. The sequence continues at coordinate 21,757,714 of JBCNYH010000022.1, read as the reverse complement.
AAACAGCTTGCCAGTCCATTGCAGGGCAACACACACACAACCATTCACATTCACACCTAAAGGCAATTTGGAACAGCCAGTTAGCCTAATGTGCATGTCTTTGAACTGTAAGAGCAAACCGGTGTACCCAGAGGAAACCCACACATGCATGTGGAGAACATGCAAACTTCACACAGAAATGCCCTCGCTAAGCCCGGGACTCAAACCCAGGACACTCTTGCTGTGAGGCAGACATGCTAACCACTACGCTACCATGCCACCTGCTATTTAGCAGTCAACCAAAAATGCAATGTCAAGAGTCCCGGTCACATATGTCGCACAACAGCTATAAGGTGAGTCCATGACAAAAAAAAATTGGACAAATCCCTAGTACAGTGGTGGGTGTGTCATATGAATCTCACCTGTTGTATGACAGTAAATGCCATTGCAGACCCTTGTCGTGGAGTTTTGAACATCTATTTTAGACATCTCGTCTAAAAGCTAAGTCTCAACGTAAGGTCCATGTCCTAGGTTTGTTATTTCATGCCCTTTGACCTTCAATGGCTGTGTTACAATAGACATACGAATTTCATACTTTTTTTGGGTCATGTGATGCACTCAGCATCATTCTTACAATTTTCTTATGATTGCCCTATGTTAAATCCATGGGATTCGTACAATATCTTTACAACACTGTTAGGTTTAGCATGCATATGTTGTGTAATGTACATACAGCAGTCTTACGTCAACTGAGTATTAAGGAATATCGTACAAGGATTTTTGTGTCTTGCAACAAGCCTATAACTTTTGTATGAACATTGTATGATTTGACTTACAGACCTGACCTAATTTCCCCACAACAGACACACAATACATATATGCGAACGCAACTACGCAGCTTTCACCCAAACCAATGTCAGTCCCTTCAGTCATAGCACTGCAAAATCATCGCAGGTTGTTTGTGAAAGGGGCTTAAATCAGCTGCTAATTAACATGTCATACTAAGCAACCTAAGACCAAGGAATGCTTTCACAGATTGTAACAGCATTACCAAGAGTGGAAAAGATATACGTAATAATGGAAGCACCATTTGCAGCCTAGTCCTGTGGTTGGTTTCCCAGAAAATATTGTCCAAGTTGTATTATACATATACGTGTAATCTAGTAGATTGTGTTTGCGCGCTATAGAAAATATCAGCAATCAACAATCACTGGCCAATGTTTCAGCTACGAGCTGTGATTTTCTCACTTTGAATTGTACGAAAAATTTATTCAAGTTCGGTTGAGATATTTTTAGCGCAGGGTACCGCTGTGTGTAGTGCAGCAGGCAGTGTGATTATGTAACATGCCCTTAATTGAAGTCCATTTCATTTAAACAATCACAACAAATGATACATTTGTTTTGCAAGAAATTCTGGCTGTTGAACCTAATCATCCACCAGTCAAACATTGAATAAAAAAACACCTTCCTGGTTTAGTATATACTACATGGGAAAATATGATTGGTTTAGTATCTTGGATAAGCAACATTATCCACCTTACAAACTCAAGATAATTCTAGAATCAATAAAAAATGTAAAAATAAACCACAAAAATATTTTATGTTCCCATGTAATATGTGCTAAAACAGTTATTCACCTCAGGCTCTGTGGATATAATAATTGTTATATAGCCACCTTGAATTACTAATGATGAAAATTACATGGTGTAAAACAGACTTGTGTCCATTCTTACAAAGGTTTTCACTGTCATGTTAACTCTAAGCTAACATTGGGTATATCATCTTTCACAGGTCTAACATAGAAACATTCCCAAATGGGCACAAACAAAAATTATAACAAACATGGCAGTTAGTTGGTTTAGTCCTACTTCATAAATCTTCACAAAATGAAAATGTACTTATAGCCTGGAAAATATGGAATCAAATATTGTATATCACTTCCAACCAATCTGCCAATCAGTACATATCCATATTAACCCCAGTACCATTTGTCGAGATTACTAAATGCTTTGTACTCATTGTGTCTTCTGATGTAATCACACGCAAGACAAGTGTGTTCAGCCCAGAAATAGGCTTTCTTTACCTTGAAGTGTTTACGCCAGTCAAAGTACCTTAAGTAAAGTTCCTCGTTCTTGTCCAGAAATAAAAGGTAATCAGCCAGCTCTTTTGGGGAGGAGAAGTCGTCCACGTGGATGAAAGCATCGCCCTCTACAAAATTCTGATAATTCTCTCTCGGTGGGCCCAGCACTACTGGCACTGTGCCAACTGAGAGTGGGTTGTACAATTTCTCTGTGATGTAGTCCTTATGAATCGAGTTCTCAAATGCCAAGTAGAATTTGCAGCTGGCAATGGTAGGGAAGTAGTCCTGGTCTGATACGTACTCGCCGAAAGCTTGGCCATAGGCGTGGATCTCCACATGTTTGTACAGTTCATTGTAATACTTAACTCGCACGTGATCCGGGTTCCAGTTGCTCACGATCCAGCAGATCAACTTGCTCTTGCTTGGGGGCACAAAGCCTTCCTCACCTTGGGAAGCAACAATGGCGCCATAAGGCACTTCAATATCAGCATCCTGACGGTAATTCAGGGTCAGGTTGAACAGGTTCTCAATGCCAGGTAACTGGGATGAATGTGAAGGTGACTCAAGGTTCATCCAGATCCATTTCTGCAGAGGAGGCCGATACGCTTGCGGCATGTTGGACAAATCGGTGCTAATATCCCTGTGGTGGATGACGACCGCATCAGATTTGTTATAAAGGTTGCGATCTGCGGTTATGAAACAGTTGTCGATGCTGAACAGGGAGCTGCAAACGTTCAGGTCGTAGGTTTCCCCAAACGGCCAGAGCCAGACAAGCACTGTGGTCTGGTTTTGCTCACTTCTGTTGGACAACAGGCTCTTTACTCGAGCCGTGGATGTTTCGGACTCAACAGGGCCTGACAACCAGCTAGTGGACGGCTTGATGTACATCAAAAACAGAGTCACAAAACAGCCCAGTAAGAATGTACCGAGCAGGAGGGGTCGCAGAATCCTGTGTGTAGGTGCAGATGGCATACTCTGGCCTTAAAAATGACAGAGATATAACATTACTAAAGCAGGAGTTGTGATAAATGAGAAATGAGCAACTGATTTTCTAAATGTGTACCTGGTAGTTTAGCAGTCATTCAGAAAGGGTTTTGCAAAGCAGGTGCTTTGGCCAATTCTTTCCTCTTTTAACAGTAACAAAGCAAAATGTAGCTATGAAGAGTTAAACACATTTGAATCTTCATTTGGTCCAGTCAGTGTAGGTCCCTATTAAACAAATGAAACAATAGTTATATCATTTATCTGTAGCTCAATGCGTAAACTACATTGCATAACCTTGAAAACATTCAATTGCAAAGGTCTAAGATTGTCATATTAGCGTAACTGCAGTTGTAATCTTGCAGGTCTGAGCCAACTAGATGGTACCATGTCACCATATTGGGCTGAGCTTAACTGGGTTATATGGAAGGTCTGGTCATCAGGCACTCACTTGCAAACACTATTCCCTACATTGACTCCAGTGGAAAGCCATAATGTGGGCAGGGTGCCCCATGATCATCACCCGATGGGTGCACCATCAGCAATATCCCAATGGACAGAGACCCTGGGCCTGACCCAGGCCAAGCTGTTGTGATCGTATCTCACAGCTGGCATGGGAACAGCTGAAGATTTGCCAGGAATCTGTAGCTTGGGTTAAAGATGACTAGACTAACACTCAGTAGACACTTCATCCATGAGCCACTGACTGATATCTTTTGTACAATTTTTGGCCACACGCATCAGAATCCTAAAGGCTGTAATCTGATTACCTGGTAGCTTAAGTAATTCTATGCATATACACCTGCATGCACTGTTTTTTGTAAGGGGTTACAAACAGCATGACACAAGAAGATATACTGTAGTGGGTAGATTGAAAAGATAATCAATAATTGATTGACTTCTTTGAAATGTATTAAAGAGCTTTATTTTTTTATAAGGTTTTGGTTAATACGTTTTTTTAAACGGGACAGATGTGATGTTTACTTATTCACACACTCACTCATTTGCCGAAATGAGGGAGAACATGCAAACTCCACACAGAAACACCCAAGCCCAGAACTCGAACTCAGGACCCTCTTGCTGTGAGAAGGACATGCTAACCTGCTAACCAGATGTTATGTTACAGGGAAGGGGGGGGGGGGGGGGGGGGTTGTCATCTGACCCGATCCAGAGCTGAGTCACTGCTCTAACAGGATTTCCCCCTTCTCTCTTTGAAAGTTAATAGTACAAAGCCGTCTGTCCTGAAGAATTTCCAATAGTTAAGAACTGTTACAAAGCCCTGACATTGGAGACTCCTTCCATAAATTCATCCATCATCCCTACTTCTTCTATTTCTCATACTTCAAGCAAGAGGCTGGGTTACACCCTGAACAGGTTGTCAATCATTTGCACACCTTTTTTCCTATGGGAAAATCAGAGTCGCCAGTTAATGCATGTTTTTATAGTTTGTGAGATCTGCATAAATGTAAGGCTATGGGATGAAACCTGCATACCCAGATGAAACCCACACATGAATAACAATTACACATTATTCCTTACTAAGTTACAATATTCTAGATAAACAATAAATAACAAAAAAGGCCTTGCAGACCAATAGTAAATAATAAACACCAATCAGATTAAAGAATTCAGCAGCGCTGTGGTCGAACAAAAGCCCTAGTTTAATAAACTTAACACAGAAAATATGTTGGGCAGCACTCTAAGTGGAGAATACAGCAGGTCCTGGGTGACCTTGCAGCATGCTTTGTTATTTCAGCTCACACTTAGCATTGATTTTTATTTTTAATAACAGCATGGCTGTAATGTTTTATTCCTATATCCCTATGTATTATATAGCGCTGGTCATGTCTATTTGAACAGTGGATACTGGAGCTGCTGAACTGCCCTGTGATTCCCAGTCTTTCACTCCAATGTGCACATTGAAATGGGTGGGATGACAATAAAATTGATTTCACTCCAGTAAATGGGAATGCTGCCCTCTTCAGGAGCACTGATAGGCTGCACCGTTATAATGGCATGAATGCATATATATATATATATATATATATATATATAGTATGTGAGAAAAAAAAGGACTACAATTTCATCCCAACAAGCCTGTTTCGTGGTTGCCCACTCATCAGGGGATTTATATATACATTTATACACACACACACACACACACACACACACACACACACACATAAATTGGTGGGGTGTTCCACGGTCTCGTCGTTTCCATGTCTGCCTCACAGAAAGTAGGTCCTGAATTTAAGTCCTGGGCTCAGGTGTTACTGTGTGGAGTTTGCTTGTTTTCCTCATGCTTGCGTGGATTTCCTCCAGGTACTTTAAAACTACTTATTGGCTGTTCCATATTACCCCTTTGGGTGGATGTGATTGTGAATGGTTGTCTGTGTTGGCCCTGCGATGGTCTAGTCCGCGACTCTAGCAGGATTGAGCAAATGAGTGAGTCTATCTATCCTTCCATCCATCTCTACATCCTCTTATAAAAATACTTGTACTAAAGAGTACCCTGTCCAGCTCTGTTCCAGTCCTGTGCCTACTGTAGCCTTAGATTCCTGTGCTAGGACAGGAGTGGAACCTGAATTGGTCATCTGTTGAGCACCCCATCAGTTTGACATACTGTGCATCATTAGATGCTTTTTAGCTCACCTTGGTTGTGAAGACTGATTATTAGCATTACCATAGCCTTCCTTTCAGTTTGAAGTAGTCTAGTCATTCTTCTCTGATCTCTCTCTTCAATGAGGTGTTAATGATTACTGCTGCAGAACTGCCACTCTCTGGGTGTTTGCTGTTCCCAGTATTCTGTGTAAGCTCTTCAAGTTCCCAAAACATAAGCTATTTATGATATACTCAAACCAGGGACCAACAGCAATGCTAAGATCAAATTTCATCAGGTCACATTTTCAATCATTCTGATGTTTGCTCCGAAGGTTAACTGAAGCTCTTAAACTGTATATGAAAGTTCATGCAATGCACTGGTGCCACATGCTAAGATCTCATAGGGAAATTATCGTCCTAATAAATATACCAAATCAAGACACCACAGCACTAATTTAACACCATAGTACACATTTTAGTACCACTTTTTTTCTGAGAGCAGCCATAATAAAACAATGAGCACTCATTGCACACATTTATTAACAATGATTACATTTGCTGCAAACCTCCACATCCAAATATTTTGCATAGGACTGTAGCTACCTCTATAGGTTGGCGTTTCACTTTATGCACATGAAGCATTGCTTGCACCTCATTGCATGCGGCGCACCTGGACATTGCATTGCGGATTGTGTTGCGAGTGCAATTGCACATTTTTGTGCAGGATTTGGGGCATGCACGGGACTCACGTGTTTCTGTAGGAGGGGGTAAAAAATGAAAGGAAAGCATGGCACTGACAGCATTTGATTATCATGAGTGCACGAGCCATTTCATTTCATTAGCTACAGCTCATCATTGTTAGAGAAGCTGCAAAGCAATAAAGCAATATGCTGTAATCAGGGGCTTATTCTGAGTATTTCACACTTATGTGAGCATAATCACACTGCTTAT
>JBCNYH010000022.1:21703229-21714694 GCA_039654325.1 Tandanus tandanus | reverse complement strand
GGGCGCCAGCCTCCCCGCGACCCTAATTAGGAATAAGCGGTTCAGAAAATGAATGAATGAATGAATGAATGAAATATCAATTTTAGGAGATACTGAATGAGCATAGTGGAAGCCAGACTGCTGAATTAAACCACTGAGTTTACAACTAGTAAAGTGCTAGTTGCAGTTAGGACTACTCATTCAGCAATATATTGAAAATATACAGTACTAGACTTCTATTACATTTTTATTTTAATCTTATCATTCATATTAGTATATGCACACATCTGAACCTGAATCTTAAGCTAAAAAAAAAGCAAGCGCTTGTGTCTAAAGGTGGTCATGTAAATATACTCGTCTAGGATATTTCTACTCATGAAACAAATCTGGCAACCTTGGGAGCGTGAACTATATGCAGGTAATTTTAATTCTTGGAAGCACAAAAGATTGACCTAAGTTAGTGCAGCACACAGCTCCGAGTACCTTTTGCCTTAAATTTTGTCATAACTTTCGGCGTTAAGTTCTGAATTAAGCTGCCAGCTTCTGAATATGATGTACTAATACTAGCTTGTTCAGTTTGTTCATATTTAATTTAAAAAGGATTTTAAGTTTGTTGCGCTGATGTAATTAAGCACCTTATTTATGCAAAGCTTTGACAGTGTAATGATGACCTAAATTAGGATACCAGTATAAAATTTTAGCAAATTGTTATAATTTTCTCTTTTTGTGCCAGCCCACTTTAACAAAAATGTTTATATTTGGACTGAACAGTGTGTGGGCAGCACAGCAGCGTACTGGTTAGCACATCTGCCTCACTGCAAGAAAATCCTGGGTTAGAGGCCCAGGCTCGGAGAGGGTGTTTCTTTGTTTGGAGTTTGCATGTCTGCCCCATGCTGGGGCATATGCAAATGCCGGGTATGCCAGTTTCTTCCCACAGTCCACAAACATATACACTGGGCTAACTGGCTGTTCCAAATTGCTCCTAGATGTGAGTGTGAATGGTTGTGTGTGTGTGTTGCCCTTTGATGGACTGGCAAGCTGTTCAGGGTGAACCCCGTCTTCGCCCAGAGTTTGCTGAGACTCTAGTAGGACTAAGCGGTTCAGAAAACAAATGAATGAATGACTGATTGAATGAACAGTGTGTTACCCTTGTTAATACTTTGCACAAACTACAAAATCTGTGGTGCCAGGAAAGCTTCTAGCTTCATAAGTATCTTTTAAAAGGCCCCAAGAAAATGATTAGCCTTAAAAAATAACTGGAGGGCAAAAGGTTTGTACATTTATATCATGAAACTACTCTGTCTTACAGTGGTACGAGCTACGAGCTACTCACAGAAGACTGAATTACAAGAGCTGAACCTCTAAACCAGCAGGTCAGTGGCCGTGTGTCTTTTGGCTCTACTTGCCATTGACATCCTCCGTCCTCCCGGCGGTGGGTTCATGGGTAGGTCATTAAGTGAGCCAAGCTCGGACTCAGAGCTCCTGGTGCTGGGGCAGGATGGGCTGACTGAGGTGCTGTCTGAAGGCATCCGTCCCATGAAGCTGGTTTTCCTGGGATGAGGGTAGAAGTCGCTGTCTGAGGAGTCTGTGCCATCTTTGGTTGGCTCAGGGGCATGGCTTGATCGATGCATAATGTTACTAACACAGCCTAGTATCTCACTCTGACTTGGCCTTTGAGTATGCTGACCTTCATGACTTTGTTGGCCCGAGTTTGAAAGTCTGCTGTCTCGACATGAACCGGTGCTGCTTTCAGGAGGCAGGTCATGAGTTTGTTCATCTTCAGCATTGTGTTGCTCTGTAAGACTTTGAAGACGTCCATTGTGGATAAATCCTTGGCTGTCCTGGCGGGTCTGGATTATGCAAGACACAGGAAGAGTCGTACCTGCAAAGATGCTATGTGTCTGCTCAGCTAACAAGGTATTTGAACCCATGCTGGCTAAGTACAGAGGGTCCATTGGCCCAGACTGAATACTAAATTTTGCTGTTTCCCTTAGTGATAAATCTGCCATTGCTGCTTGCTTTGCTTTGAGGAGGCTGTCATCCTCTGTCATTTGCAAGCCAGATAAAGCCTGTTTGATTTTTTTTGTCCCCAAATGAGATATCTCCAGTAGGTTTAGGAACAAAGAAACCCCAGCAATGACTATCATAAAAATCATGAAGATGGTCTTCTCCGTTGGCCTGGACACATAACAGTCCACAACGTTGGGGCAAGGCAACCTGTCGCACTTGAACAAAGGATCCAGTCCTATTCCATATAAGATATACTGGCCTACAATGAAGCCCACCTCCAGCACAGATCTAGTAAGGATATGGATGATGTATGTGCGTAGTAAAGAGCCTCTCAAAGGAGCCTTTTTGATTTTTCTATGCTCCTCTAACTTGCGAAGTTCTCGCTCCAGGCGCTTGTGCTCCTCCAGCAAGAAATCGGTCTCTTCCAGCTCAACACGAAGTTGCATTTTCTTCTTGTGCCTCTCCTTATCCAAAGCTCTTAGACGATACAAAGCATGTCCCATGTAAACAAGGGAAGGAGATGAGACAAAGATGATTTGCAGAACCCAGAAGCGGATAAGGGAGATTGGGAATGCCTGGTCATAGCATACATTCTTGCATCCTGGCTGCTCCGTATTGCATATAAACTCGCTTTGCTCATCCACCCAAACGTCCTCTGCCGCCACACCAAGCACAAGCATCCGGAAGATGAACAGGATGGTGAGCCAGATTTTTCCCACAATGGTGGAGTGAATGTGCACCTCTTCCAAGATGCTTCCCAACAAGTTCCAGTCTCCCATTTTTACAGCCACATGTTCAAATTATATTCAAATAAAGTCTGCCATAAATAAAGCTTGATGGAAAATATATTTGTTTCAATGTCTTGTTGCTTCATCATGAAAAACCAAACTGGATTTGGTCATTTGCAAATCTGTCTCTTGGAAAATTATTTCGAAGGCCTTCTCGTCATGGTGAAAGAGGATGAAAGTCCTTCAGGGTACAATTATGCTTAAGAAATCGCAAGCAAAAACTTAAAATCCATTTATTTTTATTCCAATATAACCAATATACTGCGATATTAAAATATCAACAGGAAGTATCCTTTACCTTTCTGGGAAGAAAAATGTTCATGTTCTCTGCCGAAAAATCCAAATCTTTTCTAATTTTTACAGCTGTAGAGGTAATGGTACAAGTACTGCATGCCTCTGTGCCTAATGCTGGCTACAGTGAATGTTCCAAATGCTTGCTGGATGCAGAGTTTACAGGATGAAGAAATTGATCTGAAAGGACCCGGACAATGTCCAATGGCAGATGCCAACAAACTGAGCACCCCTTACATTGTATTGTTGCCACCAACAGAACCGTTTGTAATTGTCCCATCAGTATGGTGGCTCAAATATAGAAAGAACTCAAACCTCATATCTGCATTTCTCAGTGATATTTGATTAATCTCCTGTACAATCTATAAAACAGGACAAGCTTGTCAGTGTATCGTGTTCAGTTTCATCGTTAACTGACTTGACCATATTGGTGTCAAGCGGTCTAAAATCATGACCTTTCACCTTTCACTCTAGTAATATGAGTCTTTCTTCAATCAGTTTTAGGTGAAGACTGAATCAGGCAACTACCTATTTGTTATTTGGAAACATGTAAAGTAAATGATAAGCTGTGGAAATCATTTTCAAATGAAACTCATTTCTTTAGTTCAGGATTGCTTTGTTGTGTTAAAAAGCAGCAGAAAGAGAAAAACCTCCATCAAATCAATGTGTGCGAGTGACTCTGTTATCCTGATGTGCCCTGCATTGGCTACACACTCCTAAAGCGACCAAGCGTGCCTCAGGCTTTTAATTAGCTTTCCATTGCCCTCTGACAGAGTCAATGAAGGATTGATTTGATTTTCCCTCGCTAGTGCCAGAGATCACAGTGGGTGACCCCTTACACAACAGCTTCATAGAGATTTGTAGAAAACTATTGCTTTGTCTTTGCTGTGTGGATGTGGATGCTCATCAGATCAAATGGTTCTGGCTAACCAGCTAGGATGGGAGGGGTTGTGGTTTTGTTATCTATATAAAAGCACTGTAAGCCTTTAAACGTATATGGACACCATTTTCTTTTTTTTTTTTTTTTGCCCTACCATAAACACAGTATCAGTTGGAGTTCTTGCACTTGGTGAATCATTTGTTAGCACTGTCATCTTACAGTGAGAAGCTCATTCATTTATTCATTTTCTGAATCACTTAATCCTAATTAGGGTCAGCTCGTCAGGCCATCGCAGGACGGCACCCCAATGACCTACTCTTTACGAACGACAGCAATGGTTCTTTTACATGCATCTCACCACAGACAGTGAGAGACATGGCTGGACTTTGATAACCCAGTTTGCTGCACTGGGGGACAGAAGTGACCTCTTGGTGATAGTGGGGCTTGAACCCCCAACCTTCAGATCAGTAAGCCACAGTGAGAAGCTTCAAGGTTCAAATCTTGGCCATGGGATTTGTTGGCTTGTGTTTGTAGAGGTACATTGGGTCATCTGGCTACTCTAAATTGCCCCTAAGTGTGAATGTGATTGTGAATGGTTGTTTTTTTCTGGGCAGCATGGTGTTGTAGTGGTTAGCACATCCGCCTCACAACAAGAAGGTCCTGGGCTCGAGTCCTGGGCTTAAAAAGGGTGTTTATGTGTGGAGTTTGCATGTTCTCCCTGTGCTTGCATGGGTGTCCTCCCATAGTCCAAAGATATGCACATTTGGCTAATTGGTTACTCCAAAGTGACCAAGGTGTGTATGTGAGTTTGAATGGTTGTGTGTGTGTGCCAACCCTGAGCTGTTCAGGGTGTACCCTGCCTCCGCCCAGTGTTGGCTGAGATAGGATCCAGCCTCCCCACGACCCTAATAGGATTAAGCGGTTCAGCAAATGAGTGAGTGAGTGTTTTAAAAGTAAAATTTCAAGTCTTTTTTTTAATTTACATTTTTTATTCTGTGCTTCATTTTGTACTTTCAGATTGCATAGAGGTATTAAACTGTGAACATGCAAGCTCCACACAGAAACACCCACGCCAAGCCTGGGGGGACTTGAGCAAAGGACCTTCTTGCTATGAGGTGGACGTGCGATCCACTACACCATCATGCTGCCTAGACTGTGGTCCCAAAAACTGTGTCTGTTGGTTTTTAAAAAATGTCTCCAGATGGTGTGTTCTATTACCGGAGAAACACACTTCAAGCTGTTGAAGAACTCTGTGCCAGATTTTAAGAGGAACAACGCAGGTTCCACCAAAATCATGAAAATATGGATAAGCTGTTTGCTCTTGTGGCAGTTGTGGAAGGGCTTAGCGATCATAACTTTAAATACTTAAATAAAAAGAGAGACAGGGCTGTCAGGTAATAATACTGCTGTCTCAGCAGCATGTTAGATATGTCATGCAAAGTGTTGAGGCTTGTGATTCGCTTTTCTGACAGATCTGATTTAAGATTTTTCCTAACCACATGTTTCTTTCCAAAAAATGAAAAATAAAAATCCCAAATTCTGTTAATTTTTTTTTCTTTTTCATTCTTGATTGTTACACTGTGCAGGTAAATTAATGGTTGTTATTAAAGATTCCATAAAGTAACAACTAAACCCTCAGTCTACAGTGCCATCCAGCACACACACACACACACACACACACACTAATACTAATACTGTGTACCATCGCAGGGCCAACCATTCACACTCACACCTAGGGGCAATTTGGAACAGCCAATCAGACTTGTGCATGTATTTGAACTGTGGGAGGAAACCAGGGTACTCAGAGGAAACCCATGCAAACTCCACACAGAAACAAACACCTATATATATATATATATATATATAAAATTGTATTATTATTATTATTATCATCATTATTATTATTCCTCCCCAGTACCTTAATAGGATTCAGAAAATGAGTGAGTGATCAGAATTGTAAAAAAAAAATTATACTTAAATACCAAAAGTCCACAAAACCCTTTCACATTTTCCACTGGTAAATTTTCAGTAGCAGTATTTGGTACCTTTTGCCCAAGCGCTCGTGCAAGAAGTGAGCTCACCAACTACATTTCCCATGATTCCTAGCTCACGCGCTTTACCGAGGAGGCGTCTCTTTTCCGGCCTGTTTTCTACCCTGGCACGCTGTTTACAGTGAAATCTCAGCCAGCTTGATGTGCGAGTGATTAGCGGTGGTGTTTGGGGAGGATTTTTAGCGAGTTGTTGTGTAAAATGTATCCGCTGTGAGAGGAGAAGGGCAGGAGGGGGAGGGGGAGAAGGGCAGGAGGGGGAGGGGGAGAAGGGCAGGAGGGGGAGAGGGAGGGGGGAAAGGTCAACATGGCTCGCGCTAATCAGGTGACACATGTGGCAAAGTCGGACTGCGTTCGGACTTTTTAACTTGAAATTGCACCAAACTTAGGAAAACATCATAATGACAGAGCAGGGGACTCAGTGCAGCACGGGACACGAGCACGAGGAAGCCTTGCCGTTTGGTTATTACTATGATGAAGATGATGATGATGATCTGGATGCGTTTCCAGAGGATGGAGTGTGCGATTGCGATGAAGGAGGTCAGCTCCACTTTTACACTTCCCATGATTCCCAGGACCCTGTTTAAGGCTTTGCAAGGTCACTTTGTTGACACAAGGACACTTCAAGAACCTGATTGCATGCAAATAATGAAAACTTCTTCACATAAGACTAGTTCATGTGTTTAAAACCTTAAACTGCACTGCTGTATCACTAAAATGCATGAACTTCCAACTTTTATTATTATTGTTTTAACTTTTTTCAACACCAAGGTGTGTCTTAATTTTTTAAAGGATGAAGGGGCACACCAAGAGGTGACGTCATCTGTAAAACATAATTGCATTTTATCGTTGTATTTAGACCAGCAATAAGCATGAAGAGCTTGTTTTTCATTAGTTACATGAAGAAAACCTGCCACACTGCCCTCTTTATCTCTTTAGTGCTAAACAACCAACAGCGTGTCATCACCATCCCAAGTAGTGTTGCAGGGGAAAGTAACTGATGTACACTGGAGAAAAGAGTAAAACAAAGTATATAATGGATTATAACATACCTTACAGAAAAAAGTTTTGGGCACAATACTGTAAACTAAACGTTTAAAAAAAGCATCATATACTTTGCATTGAAGGACATTATTTTTAGTTAAAGATAAATAAACACGAGTTGGTACAGTGGTTAGCACGTCTGCCTCAAAGCAAGAAGGCCTGGGTGCGATTCCCAGGCTCGGGCATATGTCTATGTGGAGTTTGCATGTTCTCACCGTGCTTGCTGCTCAGGGTGTACCCCGCCCTCACACAGAGTTGGCTGAGATGGGCGCCAGGCTCCCTGCGATCCTAATTAGGAATAAGCGGCTTAGAAATTAATAAATAAACAGGAAGAGAATTTTAAAATGAAGAAAAGAGTGGTGCACAGCTGTGACAAAAAAACACTGATGAGTGGTTGGTTGTTAGTAAATGACATTGACCTGTGATTGATTGTTAGGAAATGACACCAATCACCGATTGGTTGTTAGGAAAAAACTGATCACTGATCAATTGCTTGGAAACCAAAGTGATCAGTGATTGGTTGTAAGGAAATTACACTGATCAGTGATTGGTTTTTGGGAAACCACACTGATCAATGAATGCTTGTTAGGAGACTACACAGATCAGTGACTGGTTCTTAGGAAATTATACTAATCAACCATTGGTTGTCAGGAAACGATACTGATCATTGATTGGTTGCTAGAAAACCAAAGTTATTAGATATTGGTTGTAAGGAAATTACACTGAACAGTGATTGGTTGTTAGGAAATGACACTAATCACTGATTGGTTGTTAGGAAACTACACAGATCGGTGATTGGTTGTTAGTTTTAGCAAATAACACCAATCACTGATTGGTTGCTAAAAAACAAAACTGATTGCTGATCGGTTGCTTGGAAACCAAAGTGATCAGTGATTGGTTATAAGGAAACTATACTGATCAGTGATTGGTTGTTAGGAAATTATACTAATCGCTGATTGGTTGTTATGAAACCACTGTGATTAGTGATTAGTTGTTAGGATATGACACTAATCACTGACTGGTTGTTAGGAAACAAAATTGAACGTTGATTGGTTGCTAGGAAACCAAAGTGATCAGTGATTGGATGTTTGAAAACGAAGGTGCTCGGCAATCAGTTGTTAAGGAAACTAAAGTGATTTGTTTAGTATATTTATTGGAACATTGATGTCACAGTACAGTTGTTTACAGTAACACAGTTGTTGCGAGCGCAGCTCGGTCAGGCTTGAGAGGACAGTTGCAACATTCTGGTCAATGAATTGCTAGACATGTGCCTAAGCTCTTTTATTATTAAATGAACTCACCAAAGAGGTTGAAGAAGTCATAAATGCTGGTAACACACTGAAGGATTTGCTTTTCATTTGTGACATCAGAACAACATGAAAAAGTGTCATGTTAGTATAATTATTAAAAGAAGTTTCCAGTGAATTTGATTTTGATGTATTTGTGTAATGGTGTAATACTAAAGCATTATGCTGTGCTTCTAGATGGAACAGTTTCTTGTACCAAGCCTATGTTTACTCCTTTTCCCAGAAGTGTTCCAGTGACAAACATGCCATGAATTGCTAGGGCAGTATTTTGGGCCTGGATGTGTCAGTGAATGGCCTCCACATTCCTCAGTCAAGGGCTGTTCGAAGTCCCAGAGCTCAAATGAGCATGTGATCAGAAGGGAGTGTTGGTGCTGGCTCTGCAGAACATTTTGAATGTAGCATGGCATAAGAAAAATGCAGCTTTTTATAAAACATTTAATATTAGCATTAGGATGATGGGTTGTACTATTGGGTTGTCTTTGTTGTTGTTGTTCAACTTATATTACATTTAGAAATATGTGTAATGGTAAAAGACATTTTAAACAGACAACCTCAACTAAGTACAAAGTTTTCCCTGTCCCATCGCTGTTATTTTTCTGTAACAGTACACCCCAAAGTGGTTTTATTCCATACTTGTCAGGCACTTTTATTTTGTTTTGGGTTTTTTAGGGCTCTGAGGTACTCTGAAAGTCTTACAGTGTAGACAGAACTGTAACCACTAGTTGGAACCACCAACCAAAACAGTGCACTAATCAAAATTTACATGGTAAAACATGTTTCCTTCCTATTTGCATGTGTGTATTTTGTGTAGTGTTGAGCTTCAGCGACCCTTTCTGCACTGAGGTGAAGCCTCGAATCCTGCTGATGGGTTTACGGCGAAGTGGCAAGTCTTCCATTCAGAAAGTGGTCTTCCACAAGATGTCCCCTAATGAGACTCTGTTCCTGGAGAGCACTAATAAGATCTGCAGAGAGGACGTGTCCAACAGCTCGTTCGTCAGCTTCCAGATCTGGGACTTTCCCGGTCAGATCGATTTCTTTGACCCCACATTCGACTATGAGATGATATTCAGGGGAACCGGTGCGCTCATTTTCGTTATCGACTCACAGGTAATTCAGATTATTTCATGAGTCATTTTTGTAAATATTGGGAAATATCTACACTGCCTTTGAAAACCTCTAGAGTAAGTCACATTTTGTTGAAAACTGAGGTAAACGGAATCTAGTGTGGCCCAACCAAAAAGTGTTCACAAGATCACAAGCTCAATTCCCGATGATGTCACAGCCATCTGTCACCGGGAGTCTACCACAGCATAATTGGCTGGTTCTCTTCCCTGTATTTATAGCGCTATTAGCCAAATGTTGGCATCTGTGCTTGAGGAGCAGTTCAAAAAATGTGGTTGTTGGCATCCCATGCCAATTTGAGGAGGGATGGGATGACCTTCGCCCTCCCTAATCGGTAGCTGCTGTGCGATGGAAGAAAATCCCCCCTCAAAAAAATTTAAATTGATTTAGACTCATTTTGGGACTTGCACTTCGCCCCTTCATTAGCCATACTTTCACTGCAAAATTTCCAACCAGTCATGTTCATGTATTTTGGTCATGTGACCTGCATACACTGTAAAGAATGTATTTTAGTTAGTATTTTCATCCTATGATCCAAAGATATGCCTATTCATGGATATCTTTCTACAGCCAAGGTGGAATGTTTACCTCTGAAAAATGTGAATTATCTCATAAATTCTTACTTTATGTATAGAATATATAGTATGAGTTTTTCTCTTTTCTTGTTTAAAGGTTAAACATGAGTAAAAGATATGGTCAGGTAAAAGCTAGTTAAGTCATGCTGTTCACAGATAAACAATAAAAATAATATGTTTACACTTGAATTATAAAGTACCTCTCATACTGTAGATAATCACACTGCAATATCAACAATTGGTGTTTGTCCGTCTGGCCATCTGCTTGTTAGTTTGACTGTGAACAATATCCTGTCCACTCCCATGCATGGATTTTCACTAAATCCATTTAGGGGATGCTACCTTACTACTCCTACCCAGAAATAATTTGATTTTGGAATGGCAAGGTCAAAAGTCAAGGTCAAAACAAGATTAAAAGCTTTTGGAGATAGTGTTTATAACCTTGAAATTATATGCCTTTACTATAGAACATTAATTTGAATCCATATAGACTTTCAAGTGAGACTCATACCTTTGACCTTGAGTAACATTGAAAGGTCAAACCCCAGCCATCTGGTAAAGCCTTTGAATGAGAGGCTTTTTTCTCTAATTTGGTAATGCCTGTAATATAGAACATATTGTAAGACATGCACATGGGTGAACCTGAACCCATATAGGGCCTATTTGCTTCATTATCCATGTTGCAGGTTGGAGGCACCTTGCACTCTATGAGACCCTCTAGTTAACCTGTACAAAACAATCCAAAAACTGATTGTAGGGACACTCAACTAGATTTCAACTGAAAGTGAAAAAGGAAAGTCCTCTTTCCTGAAGACATTCCTATGTCAGAAAGCTTAACACCTTTACCTCTCTGACTGTTAAAGATGCGCTGATACTGGAGACTCCTTTCATAAATGTGAGATAAACATTCACCTCCTGACAGAAATCTTCACCATATCTAGTCTCTAATG
Organism: Tandanus tandanus; assembly: GCA_039654325.1. Classification (NCBI taxonomy): domain Eukaryota; kingdom Metazoa; phylum Chordata; class Actinopteri; order Siluriformes; family Plotosidae; genus Tandanus; species Tandanus tandanus. The sequence continues at coordinate 21,703,700 of JBCNYH010000022.1, read as the reverse complement.
CATTTATTTGGGCTATAGAGGGAATTTGTGCTTTGTTCTTCCCTTGATAAATAGTCTGAGGAACTATTTCTGTTTAGGATGATTATGTGGAAGCACTGAGCAGACTCCACCTCACTGTGACTCGAGCCTATAAAGTGAACCCAGACATCAACTTCGAAGTGTTCATCCATAAAGTGGATGGGCTGTCTGTTGATCACAAGATCGAGAAGCAAAGAGATATACACAAACGTGCTAATGACGACCTGGCAGATGCCGGCTTAGAGAGGATACATTTAAGGTTAGTTTCATATCCTAATAAGGAACCACAGTAATGTTGAACTCTCAATTCTGATTGGTCAGAAGGTGTTGATTACTGTTCGAGGTATGTATACACTGTAGATTACAGACAATGTTTTTTCATTCATTCATTTTCTGAACCGCTTAATCCTAATTAGGGTCGCGGGGAGGCTGGCGCCCATCTCAGCCAACTCT
>JBCNYH010000022.1:21644586-21655254 GCA_039654325.1 Tandanus tandanus | reverse complement strand
GTGTGTGTGTGTGTGTGTGTGTGTGTGTGTGTGTGTGTGTGTGTGTGTGTGTGTGTGTGTGTGTGTGTGTGCATTAGAAAACAGGAAATAATGAGCCAGTACAAGACATTTTTTGAAGTGTTTTTTTTATATGGAGAACATAAGCCCTGAGAATGGCTCTTCCAGGACCTCCATCTCTTCCCTAATTTCAGCTATAGGCCCTGAGTGCTGTGATTTGATAGTAATTGTATTTGCTGTTGCACTTGTAAAATGCATTTAATCCTCAAGAAAAACAATTATCTGTTGATTGTTTTTCATGAGATGGAGTGAAAGTTCTGCTTTTCAGTGTAGGTTTTCGCCCTTTTTTGGTTGATTTCTTTTCTTTATGGCTTGGGAGCTACTTTGTACTATTCCAACCAGAGATGTACAAATAAATAATTTACATACATGTGCTTGATTGGCTGTGACAGAATCTAGGATCTGTTTCAGAAGCTGTTTTGAAATCTAGTGTTGCTAAGTTTTCAGTCCACTGAAATACTGTATCACAGTCCACAACACTCCACAAATGATAACAAGGAATAATAAAAGTTTTCAAAATAAAACTTTTGGATTTGCAATTTACAAAAACCTTTCGGTAAACTTCAGTAAAAGTCTTTTTACAACATATAAGAAGGATTTTTTTAGTTGAAATTATGTCACATTCATTTGTCTTGGAGAGCATTTTCCAGATGGCATAGTGGTGTAGTGGTCAGCACGTCCGCCTCATTGCAAGAGGGTTCTAGGTTTGAGTCCTGGGATGGGTGAGGGCTTTTCTGTGTGAAGTTTTCATGTTCTCCCTGTGCTTGCATGGGTTTCCTCTGCGTACTCCAGTTTCCTTCCACAGTCCAAAGAAATGCACATTAGGCTAAGCAGCTGTTCCCTACTACTAAGGTTTCCTGCGACCTTAGTATGATTAAGTGACTCAGCTAATGAATGAATGACTATAGAGTTGTTTAAACTTAGCTTAAGTAAAGTTAAAAACAGTAGTTAAAAGTTGAGAAAACTAACTCAGAACTCTGCTGCATCATGTCACCTTGATGATTTGAGATTTCACTACATTTTCTCAGTGTTTTTAGTGTTGTTTCCATAACGTGTCCCATGTCTAATTTTATGCTGCTCATGAAAACCCTTAATGCACTCTTAGCAAACTCGGTAGTCCCTTAAATTCTTAAGGGTCTAAAAAGGCGAGGACCGATGCCAGCAAATGGGCTTGTTTAGCACAAAAATACACAAGATGGATGCAGCAGCCATTAAAAACAAACAACAGAGTCATAATGTGTCTTTCACTAAGAGGTCATTGTGGGTTTTTGTTGCCAGAGACAAAAACAATAGAAATGTTGACGAAGCAGAAGAAGGGGGTGGAAAAAACCTTTGAATAATCAATTTGCACTGAAAGCATTTCGAATACTCTTGGCTGCAGGAGTTAAAAGCACTAGAGTGTTTTCGTAGTTTGTCTGAAATGACTTCCTTTATGTTTCATGGTGTTTAGTACAATATATAAATACAGCTTCCTTAAAGTTTATTTTCAGGAATTATACATTGTACAGTTGCACTTCTGTGTCTGTAATAAGTGTGATAATAATTAATATAAAATACATCAAGATATTTAACCTAGTGTATGTTGTAATTAAACATTAAAACATTATGTTTAAAGAGATTTACATCTTTGGCTCTGTTTATAAATTAATTTAACTAAATATAATTCTGAATATCACTTTTTTTGTAATAAAGGGAAACTTTTTTTTTGTATTTTCTAAGGTAACTTTTTTGAAAGAAACTTTATGTACTTTGGGAATCTTGTGCATTCATTCATCATTCATTCAATTTCTGAACCGCTTAATCCTAATTAGGGTCGCGGGGAGGCTGGCACCCATCTCAGCCGACTCTGGGTGAGGGCAGAGTGCACCTTGGACAGCTCGCCAGGCCATCGCAGGGCAGAAACACGCTGATGGCCATGCAGCCTACTCTTGATGAAAATCGTTCTTGTACATATTTTTTGTAATATCTGTAGTATTTTTTGAATTTTTAATCCTCAGGAAATATTAATGGTTTGAGACTTTCTTTCTTTGCTTGAATAGCTGCATGGAGAGGATGACAAAAGTCCCTGAGAGGAAACGTATTCAGTGCTATCCACCAAGCCTGAGGAGAATGACTGCTTTAAACTGAGATTTTTATGGTTTATTTTTTATATTTTTAAAGCATGACAATTTTTATGTATGTCTTGTTATGAAACTCATTCAAACTTCAAATAAAGTGCTTTTCTACCTTTTAAAACACGAAGGCCATATTACGCAGCTGTCTGTAAATTTTTGGGATGGGATTTTGTTATGTTTTTCTTATGATATTAGAATAAGTGGCCATGACAGAATGTGAGTTTTTAACTCAAGTATTGTTCTAAGTTTGCATGGTGGATAATTAGCGATTAAGAGGCGAAGTATGATAAGGAAAATTATTTGATTAAAAGCCGTTAACACAGAGGTTCCCAACTCTGGTCCTGGTCCCATAAATTAAAGTGTTTAATGAAAGGACACATTTTTTTATTTTCAAAATGTAGCTTTTTTTTCTGCCAAGTGAGACTTGATCAGCTTGTTGTGAAGAACATTGCATTTACAGCATTTGGCAGATATCCTTATCCAGAGCAACTTTACATAACTGTGCAGTTAAAGACCTTGCTCAAGGGCCCAACAGTAGCAGATTGGTAGAAATGGGGCTTGATTATCCAACCTTCTGATCAGTAATTCAGAGCCTTAAAGGGTACCTGTGGCGAATTTGTTTTACTAGCTCTTTAAAACGATCACGTATGACATCAGCGGTTACATGAAGCAACATCAGTCCTTGCTTATTGTCAAGTACGCGCAAGTGCTGCCACACCACTAATACTACTAGGCATGTGCAGTGACATGTTGCCTTCTTCATTCACTGTTCCAGCCCTGGTGGTGACATGAATTCGTTGTTTTGTCCTATTGGCTGGGCTGTGTGCAGCAGACACCAGTCTAAGATAACACATTAATGGCAAGTGCTGAGCTGTTTTGCCAGGAAAATGGTGGAGTGCAAAGCATACAGCTGCAGAAACAAGTGTAGAAATTGCAGAAAACATAACATATCAGCACAGGCCATACTCTGAAAATATTTTCTTTTGATCACTTCAACCCGACCTACTATCTGTGTGACCTCCAGGCAGAGCTACTTGGCACGAAGCCCAATCTTTTACATCTAAAACTGGACGCTGTTCCTATGGAATTCTTTCATTAAAAGTCAAAGGGTGACAACAGACAGGAGCAGCATCTCACCAAAAAGAACCAGAAAAAGGTAAGAACCTGTAGTATGCAGGGTGTTTTATAACCTAAAATGTCGCTTGCTGCTTGTTTACTTGTGCTGGACAACCCGGCCCAATGAGTTTACGTCACGTTCGGGGGAAAATGTTCTTCCCCATTGATTCAACCCCTGCTAATAATCCACAAAATAGAATTGCCCAGTACAGTGCTTTTTATGGTCATTTACACCCCGAATTCCGGAAAAGTCTTTAAATTTGAATAAAATGAAAACTAAAAGACTTTCAAATAACATTAGCCAATATTTTATTCCCAACAGAACGTAGATAACAAAACAAATGTTTCAACTGAGAAATGTTTACAATTATATGCACAAAATGAGCTCATTTTAAATTTGATGCCTGCTACAGGTCTCAAAATATTTTGGACAGGGGCATGTTTACCATGATGTAGCATCTCCTCTTATTTTCAAAACAGTTTGAAGACGTCTGGGCTTCGAGGTTATGAGTTTCTGGAGTATGGGTGTTGAAGGATCTGGACTGCAGGCAGGCCAATTCAGCACCCGGACTCTTTTCCAACAAAGCCATGCTGTTGTAATAGCTGCAGTATGTGATTTTGCACTGTCCTTCTGAAATACACAAGGCCTTCCCTGAAATAGGCGTCGTCTGGAATGGAGCATATGTTGCTCTAAAACCTTTATATACCTTTCAACATTCATAGTTCCTTCCAAAACATGCAAGCTGCCCATACCGTATGCACTTATGCACCCCCATACCATCAGAGATGCTGGCTTTTGAACTGAACGCTGATAACACGCTGGAAGATCTCCCTCCTTTTTAGCCCGGAGGACACGGCGCCCATGATTACCAACAAGAATGTCAAATTTGGACTCAACTGACCATAGAACACTTTCCCACTTTGAAACAGTCCTTTTCAAATGAGGACACAACGGCGCTTCTGGACCATGTTCAAATATGGCTTCCTTTTGCATGATAGAGCTTTAGTTGGCATCTGCAGATGGCACACTGGATTGTGTTTACCGACAATGGTTTCTGGAAGTATTCCTGGGCCCACTTTGTAAAATCATTGACACAATCATACCAATGAGTAATGCAGTGTCTTCTGAGGGCCCGAAGACCACGGGCATCCAATAAAGGTCTTTGGCCTTGTCCCTTACGCACAGAGGTATCTCCAGTTTCTCTGAATCTTTTGATGATGTTATGAACTGTAGATGATGAGATACGCACTCTTTCACAGATTGGAGAGTCTCTGCCTATCTTTTCTTCTGAGAGACTCTGCCTCTCTAAGACATCCCTTTTATACTTAATCGTGTTACATACCTGATATCTATTAACTTAATTAGTTAGTTCGATGTTCTCCCAGCTGAATGTTTTTAGACTTTCTTGCTTTGTCAGCCATTTGTTGTCCACATGCCAACTTTTTTGGGACCTGTAGCAGGCATCAAATTTAAAATGAGCTCATTTTGTGCATAAAATTGTAAAAATCTCTCAGTTTAAACATTTGTTATATTATCTATGTTCTGTTGTGAATAAAATATTGGCTCATGTCCGGAAAAGTTGGGACCTGAGCCACCACTGCCCACTGTCAGAAAGTAGTGCAGTAATAAAGCTAAATGGAATACAAAGGTTTAGACACTCTTCCATTTATAAAGGCTCGGAAATATGTGAGAATTACCTCACTGGGTGATAATGGACTCCTAAGGCTCATTGAACAGGTCGGGTCAGGTCAAGAATTGACATTCAGAAAAAACAGCTCCAGAGCATAATAAATTCTCTTCCTCTTCTGACCTTGTGCTATGACCCAACTGTCTTTTAAATGGCTTTTGTCTTTTGTCTTTTAAATGGCATTGTTGACTGTGAATCAAATAGTAGATAAACTGTGAAGTAAATGGGGTGCAGACCTTGGCATTCTGTATCTGATTTAAGTGTTTTGGGTAGTGCAGCCATTACATAAATAAAATTATGTGGTATATTTATTCAAATGTAGTTGTAAGAAGACTCTAAAATATATATATAGTTGTACATAAACATTAATAAATACCTTATGGTTTGCATGTTAATTTAAATTCAGTATTTAATATTAATATTCATTAATATTAATTGAAAATGACAGCTTGCTAACTTGACAAATGTGCATCACAAAAACCATCCCTGCAAACCAAGCAGCCGGATTTATTCTTTATAATTTACATAAGAGATACTTTTGAGACAGAGGCTGTGGTTTTGTGGTGGGCGTGGTGTGGACATAGAGCTCAGGAGTGGCAGCAGGGATCGCCTTGAAATCCCAGATAATCTGAACTGCAGCAGCCACAAAGCTGAGTGAGTGAGAGGGAGGGAGGATGTGTGTAAAAGTGACACACCATCTGCTGTGGAGCCACATTTGAGGAGCAATGAGGCCTGAGGCAACAAACACAACCTCAAATCAGAAGAGCTTATTCTGAAGATGACTGACTACTGAGGTATTCCCAAAATATCACACACACCCTCAGGAATAAAGAGGGGGAATATATTTGAATCTGGATAAAATAGATTAAACTTTACATCAGATAAGTGTTATTTTACTACAGCAAGGATTTTTCATCTTTTCATAGTTCGTTTCTGTTATCAGTTATACTCACTCTTCTCACTTATTTGCCAAACCATTTAATCCTATTACTAGGGTTGCGGGAAGGCTGGAGCCTATCTCAGCCAACACTGGGCGAAGGCAGGGTACACCCTAAACAGCTGGCCAGACCATTACAGGGCAAACACACAGAGTACCCAGAGGAAACCCACGCAAACATGCAACTCCAAACAGAAATGTCTTCACCGAGCTCGGGACTCGAACCCAGGACCTTCTTGCTGTGGGGCGGACGTGCAAACCACTACACCACCGTGTCACCCCTGCTTCTTCAAGTATCAAAAATCCAAACACACTGTTATATGAAGTACATTTCAGCATTTCAGAATATACAGCATGAACAATTTACAGAGAACCTGCACATTTTTCTTATAATCTGGCTGAAGTAATCTTTTATCTGGGCAAAATAAATAAATAAAAATAAAACACTGCCATCCTCTTGCTTCTCATGTGTGCTGTGAAATTTTAATACAGTGCAGGTTTATAACTGGGGTTGCCATGTTGTGACTTTTACCTCTCAACTGATTTCTCTTTTTTATTTATCTATGTATCTGTCTGTCCGCCTGTCCATCTATGTGTAAAATATATGGCAAAAATGCTGGAATGCTTTCTAAAATACAGATAGGAATAAAATTAATTATAGTAGACCTCTTTGAAGCACGAAGCGTGCACCACACTTAAGAGGAAATGGTATAACATTGACCTGATTTTTTTTGTTGTGCATACACTCTGTCTGTCCATCCTTATATATGCCCATTGGAACCCTATGGTGCTGGTGCATCTTATGCGGGTATATAACCGTCATAATGGGAATGAATGTCTGAGTAATGGTAACTTCTTCTACTCTTTCTTCCCCTCCAAACTCTTACTTGTTTCAAGTTATAAAATAAAATACACTTTTTAAACAATGCACACAGAATTCTATGTACCATATGCAGTAGGTCTCTTCATTTTTAGCTGGCAAAATAAACTATTACTGCTGCGCAATGCATTGCTCATTTGAATAGAAAGGCTTTTAACCCAAAAACATTGAGGAATCACTTACGGAAGTAAGCCTATTCAGCGGGATACGTCAGTGTAGCTTCTCAATCATCCAGGTCATGGTAATCCTAAATTGAAGCTTGAAAGGTGAAACCTCAAACTGCCTCCTTGGTTTAATGTTGGACATTAATTTGGAGGTTTCACCTTCCAAGCACTTACAAGGCAGCTCTGGACCTCCTTCCCAAGAGGTTTCGGTCCACTTCACACCTTAATTCAGGTGACCAAACGACCCCATATGCAGACCAGGTAAACAACAGTAAGGACCCTAACGAGCAGTGGAATGGATGGGAGGGACAGTGATTTGCCTGTTACTTTCCACCAGATTTTCTAACTGATGAAGCATTTTGGATTAAAAGCGAAACATCTTCAAAAAAACCACAAAAAGAAGTCCAGTTGCCTCGACTCAAGCTTTTTAGTATATTCAGCGGGATGGTGACTTGCTACCCTGTGGTGACATTGGGTTTTCATTAAAGGAATCTTATCTCAATAGCATAACATTGTCAGACAATATCAAAATTTTGGGGAGGGGGCGGTCATAACGTGATGGTTACATGACATTATGTCATCGATGGCATCATCAAAATGATTTCACATTGAAACCTTGTATCTGGAGAAGTAAATTTTTTCAGAGCTCCGCTTTTAAGCAGTGCCTACATCTTTATATTAATGGCTATTCAATAAAATCAATGTAATTACATTTTTTGTTTACCATAAGCACTAACTCCCTAAACCACAGCAATGTGCTTTTATCAGCCTCCCAATGTGTTACACTTTCACAACAAACCAACAACTTTATGAGTAACCAATCCTTGGTGAACATATGACTCACTGTTTGAGCTTCCTCACTCGGTTTCTCAGAGAGAAAAAAAATCAGTGTTTTATTGTTCTTGCTTACTGTTGCAAGCAGTGTTAATAATTTCCATTGTGATTGTGTGATGACTGTGAGCAGTGCAGTGATGCCTTCTTGATGTTTTCTTTTTTCTTGTAAAAAATGTTTGTAGTATTGAACATGTCATGAGGTATGAGGGGTGCAAAAACGGGAGAAAACCGGGAAGTGGGTAAGTTATTATCAAACAAGAATTGATAGGTACGGGGTGGAATTAAATAAGAATATTCTTCTTCCCACTCCTTTCAAATATGTTATGGTTGACAATTGCGATTTGCTTCATACTTTTCAGTGTTTATTATTATTATTATTGTGGTTATTATTACTATCATTACTTTCATTATTGTTACTGTTTTTGTTATTATTATTATTATTATTATTATTATTATTATTATAATTATTATTTTTAAATTTTTTCTTTTCTTTAATCTTTACTTTTTTTTTTTTTACAAATTCAAAATAAACTTCATTCATTCATTCATTCATTTATACATAGTAATATTTGATATGCCTAGATCCAGGATCTCTGCCATAGTAAAAATATATACGACAGTCTTCTATTAAAGGTACAGTCTTCAATTCTAATCCAGTCTGGGTTTTTTTCTCAAATTCCTCAATATCTTTTCACAGTATGTTAGATGCCTTTTCTGTGTGTGCTGAAAAAATCAGGTTTTTGTACACAATTTTGAATATGTAAAAGGAAAACAATAAAAGTGGCACAGTGTGAGCCACACAACACCATTCCAGCCAATCAGCAACAGGGGGTGTTTGTGATTGTGCACAGCGCAAACACATGATGAGGTGTCCTTGTTAGGGTTGTTGTTTAGGCAATACATGTCCATTCATTTGTGGGATGGAGCTTCTGAATGACCACTGAAGGAAGGTGTGGATTTGTTTGGCTGTTATATTCAAAGATCAACAATATTTCTCCAGAATGAATGACCGCCCCTTTAAAGGAGAACTACTGAAAATGGAATAATGATGATGAGGAGGAGGATGAGGATGATAATGATGATGACTAGTAAAACCCTGATTTTAAAGGAAGCAACCATTGTTGTACAGTATAAAACACAGGTGTCAATTTAAACCCATAAACAGAAACTTTTATGAGTCCTCCACACTGCTACATAGCATATTCACTTTAAATTTGTATTATTGCAATAGAGTTAATTCCTCAGTGATAAGGTGCACAGGTGATACAGAAATGCAACTCACCATTCATCTGAATCTCTGAAACATTACCAGTGTAACTACCAGCAATGAAGGAGACAGAATGGTGACCTGTAAGAAGAGGAGTTGTTTGTTCTACACTGTGACATACCGGGGTGATATCTTTATACAGAAGCTGTGACAGACATGAAAGAATCCAATTTCTGTCACCGTTATCTCACAAAGCTAAAAGGTAAAGTAAAGGTGATCTGACTCCTGATCAGAAATATTTTTAAATGAGGGAATTAAGAAGCGGAGTGCAGCAGGGTGTGTTGACATCAGCAAAGCACAAGCCAGAAAATACAGTTTGTGTGTGTGTGTGTGTGTGTGTGTGTGTGTGTGTGTGTGTGTGTGTGTGTGTGTGTGTGTGTGTGTGTGTGTATTTATAATATGGAAGAACATGGTGAACATATGGACATAACATGGTGGCATGAGGTAGGAGAAAATAACAGTTAGTTCAGATGAAGCAGGACATCAGCAGTTCCTGCACAGTTTAGAAAGTCGTTCAAAGCATCTCCAAAATCTCCATTCATTTACGTCTTTCCTAATTCGCCTCCTATTCTCATCTCCTTATCTGTAGAGTATCAGCTGACGAGTGCAGATCTCACAGCCCTTCAGGCTTTCACGCCGCAGGGTGCACTGTTGCCGAGTAACGTGACCACTTGGCAACAGCAGCAGCCATCAGTATCACAGCAACCGCAGCAGCAGCCATCCATATCCCAGCAACAGCAGCAGCAACCACAACAGATCAGCCTGTCCTCGTTCAGTAACCTTGTGTAAGTCATGCATGGACTGACCCACACACACACACACTCATTCACACTGACGCATTAATATGGCCTTATGCACTAACACACACCAGCAGAGACCTAATGTCTGACCACATTCTTGTTTCTTTTCCTGTTCAGCTGATCAACATTGTAGCTGGCAGCATGAGAGAATGTAGCCCTCATGCACGGAGTTTCTAGATTAAGCCAAACCTAAACATGCATTACTTCTAACATGGCTTGGTGTCTTAATCACTGGTGTGTCTATCCTCTTTATTTACCATCAGTTTTGTATTGTGCAGCGAAGCTTAGGTGTAGTTTAATGATGTTTCACATTATTTTAACTTTCAATATAAATAATTTTATTTAGGCTATGTTTATGGATGCACAATGTACACTATATACAAAGCAAAGAAAGACATTATTTGTGGTCACCTGACCATCAAAATCATCTGTGATTTTTGAACATCCTGTTCCAGCTTTAGTCTCTCCTTTACTGTTGTAATACACCCCTTTATTTCCATTGAATGGAAATTGGAATGCTACATCACACAGCCATCCTATACGATTATACACTTTCAACTTTCTGGCAACACTTTAGTCATGACTTTCATATGGCTGTAATTGCCAGGTGCCCATGTACTTTTAACCATACAGCACATCAGTTATTAGGCATAATCATCATTGCAATAATGACCTGTGCAATATTAATACCTGAAATTTTTAGCATTGAAAATTACAAAATGAATATATATACACACATACACACACACATCCACACACACACACACAACCACACACACAATTTTTAAGCAATATCTATTAACCAGACAGA